>JACBKR010003192.1:0-30950 GCA_014218235.1 Colocasia esculenta
TACCATGCACTATAGGAGATCCCGATGAAGGGCCACGAGCCAAAAAATCCTGTTCAGATTCTTGTGATCACTACAGTCATGCCTTATACTTATAGATACATTTGAGTTTACGTGTATTCTCTTCATACGCGAATATATAGAAAAGCCACATGTTTTGGTGGTGAAGTTATGCTAAAATATTCATGCATGGACTGTTCTGTATTCTTAACCTTCCGTACGTGATCAAGAACTAGCAATTAGATTATGTCATGTAGTGCATCACAAAGTAAAAGCACAACGATCGAGTACATTTTAATTAGGAGAGCCCAGATAAAGCATTTAAAACAACCAGCACCTACTAATAATTAATCCACAAATGATGATAGCCATATATGCTTATTTTTAATGTGATATATATTTGTGTCTGCTCATCATGCGCAACGGAAATCACATCTCTTTCACAAGTGATCATATATATATGCATGGTAATTAATGCTGCGTTTCTCTTGAACAAAAACTACACTAACTTATTACTACATGTTGTTCTGCAGAAGCTGCTGAAAAAAAAGAACAAGAGCACCTGACACCAAGAAACAAGTATGTAAGAAGGCCCCCGGGCTCCTATGATCAAATCCTGAAGAAGGTGGCAGGATGGTCTATCTCCTGATCATCTTTGCTTTCACGACTCTCCTGGTCTCCTCGGCGTTGTTGGAATTAAAGGTTCGTAAGGATATACTCACTATTCTCTTTATCTATATATGATATTTTATGAGTAATATATTATGTTCTGACGACTAGCGTGAGTTGGAAGGGCCGCGCCCTCCTATAGTGCATCATGTGGAGAGGTGCGACTCTAGATGTATCCGATGCACAATTTTTTTTGTATTTTTTACTCAAAATAATATATATAAATAATCATATAATATATATTAATGGTGATTTAATGTACGCAAATAGTTACAGCGATACATACAAAACAGTGTAAGAATACACACAAATATCTATGTGCATTCTTACAATATTTTGTATATATTGTTGTTGTTATATGTGCACCAAATCACCATATGTGTATTAGTATTATTTATATGTATTATTTTAAGTAAAAAAATAGTGCATTAAATATACTTGAAACCACGCCCCTCCACATGGTGCATATGAGAGGGGCACAGCCCCTCCAACTCACGCTAGCTAGTCGAGAGCATAACATTTCTCTCTTTCATTTATTTTTTTAAGGTGCTCCCATGACTGGTTCTGTTGTATGAGTAGTGATACACTATTATGTTCTTCATAGATATGTTGTAGTAGCATGCAAGGGTGCATGCTACAATGCCTTCAGCGCCAAAATATCACCGTCGAATAAAAATGTGAGTAGAGACAAAAAAATGAAAACTAAAACCAAGGTTCGCTGTATGTAGATCTGGACCGGATATGGCATTGTAAGGATCGTACCGTATCACACAGTTCACATGTTCTAGCATAAACTAGATCCACAAGAGCCTTCTGGTGAGAGGGGGATCGCTGTCTTTTGGATCTGCGTTGCCTGTGCGGACAAGAGTAAGATGCTCAAGTGTGCTAACCATGCTTAAAGACTGTGATGTTCTAGGCACGTACATTACAACACCATCAACCCTAACTAATTAAAATTATTCAAAAAATTGATATCCAACGTACATCGTCCCATGGAGTGTGATTGGATGGTGGATCCCCATGCTCTCTGCATCCCCAGCGAGCACCAAAGGTGCCTCGTCCATGTATCTACATATATAGTTACTAGAAACCGTTGGATCTCAATGGATCTTGATAGAGTCTACTGCCAAAGGACCAAACTAGGCGAACACTATCATAACCAAGAGCGTCCGAGCAGTCTCTTCACGTCCCCTCCGACGTTTTAACGGCTGCTGGCCACGCGCCCCACGATCAAGAGGCACATTAACTGCCGAACACCCCCAATGGACGCTTCAACGCTCAACTCCCCGTCAAACGCGCTAACTGGCGCGACCTTTCGGGCACGATAAGGGACGTTCCTCCCCTTCTCTTCACCTCCACGCCTATAAAAGGCTCAGGTACAGTATCATGCAAAAAAAATGCGCACTACCGTCCCAAAACTAACATCGCTCTCACGCGAGCCACACACGAAAACCCCATCCTCTCAAGTCTCCCACGTGACTTAGGCATCGGAGGGTTTTCCCTGGTTCTCCAACCGGCCCCCCCTGATCGGTTCTGGTTTTGCAAGCTACGTCCCACTTCCGGCGAGCGTCTTCCCTCTCTTCTCCAGTGGAGGCCAGTTTGGCACAGGCCAAACAGGAAAACACCACCACAGTTTGGCGCCGTCTGTGGGAACGACTACTGCCATGGCTCGTGGACGTTCCTCCTACCAGAACGTGGGGAGCAGGGCGATGAGGTCCCGCCAGTCGCGAGCGGACTCTCGTCATCGAGCTCCCGTCGACGTCATCATCGCCCCCGCCAGCGGGGATGGCAACATCCCTGCACCTGCTGCCGTTATGCCTGCAACCGCCCTGGAGATGGCAGAACTCCAGGGCCAGATGCAGCATCTGACGGGCATTTGCCTGGGGCTTCAAGCCCAATTGGCCAGGCCATCGGCCCCAGCGGCCTCTCTACCGCAGAAGCGTCAGGCGGAATTGTCCCATCGACGATCTCGCCCCCTCTTGCACCCCGCGAGCAGCAGGTTGACTCGCCGCGGCGGTCGTGCCGCGCCCCGTCCGAGGAGTGGACGCCGGAGCGCCGTGGCCATTCGCCTCGACGCTCCACGGCGACCCCACGCCCGCCGCGCTCAGTTGTGGGAGCCAACTCCCACAAAACAGGCCGAGAATGCTCATTCCGAGAAGGAGTTGGCCAGGCGCCTGCACCGTGTCGTGGACCTTGAACGTCGTGTGAACGCGATGGTTCAACAGCAGAGGGCAAGGCTCCAGCGGAGGATGACCAGGACTTCCGCTCCCCCTTCAGCGTGGAGATCCTGGAGGCTCGGATCTCTCTGAAGCTCCCGCTACCCACCATCGCGCCGTACGATGGCACCACGGATCCGGCCGACCACATTCATGGCTTTGAATCGCACATGGTGTTCCACGGAGCATTAGACGCGGCCAGTGCCAAGCCTTCCCGGCCACCCTCAAGGAAACTGCCCGAGCATGGTTCGAGGCTCTGCCTGCAGGCTCCATTTCTCCTTCCACCAACTGAAGAAGTCCTTTCGGGACAACTTCCTCGACGGAAGGACGCAGCCGCGCACGGCGGCCTCCCTCCTAGCGGTCCACCAGAAGAAGAGCGAAGCGCTCTGGGACTTCGTCAAGAGGTTTCCAGACTGAAGCGCTCCGCATCCAACGCCTTGACGTTCCTCTAGCCACTAGCGCCCTCATTCAGGGCACTCACGATGGCTTCCTGCAGAGGACCCTTGGCGTTCAGCAACCTACAACTCTAGCCGAGATGCTTTCCATTGCCCAACGCCATGCGGCCTGCGAGGAAAGTCTAGCTGCCGGCCGAGCAGAGTAGGGTGAACAGTCGGACAAGAAAGGCCCTCCGACAATGGTCCCGACTATGATCGGAAGAAGGGACGGCGCAACGGCGATTCGCCGCGCCGACCGCGACCTTTCACCGACTACACTCCCCTCACCGTGGCGCCCGAACAGATCCTGCAGATTAGGAACGAACCATATGTTCAGTGGCCACAGAGGATGCGCTCCGACCCCTGGAAGCGCAATCAGGACAAGTACTGTCGCATTCACACGCGACCACGCCACGACACTTTTGAATGCCGCCAGCTTAAGGACGAGATTGAGTCCCTCATCAAGCGTGGCTACCTCGGACGATTCGTGCATCGGAATGAAGACCGCCCCAGACGCTGAGAACGAACCCCCGAACACCGATCAACAATGAGCCCAATGGGCAAGAAATCAATGTGATCGCGGGAGGATTCGGCGCAGGCGGAGAGAGCACCCAGAGCCGACGCGACTACGCGAGGCGAGTGCACATCGTGGACTGGCCTTCAGCGCCTTGGCCAGCTCCATATCCTACCAATCCCGCACGCACATAGTCCGATGAGGTCATAACCTTCTCGGATGAAGATCTTGGGGGTTACGACCCCGCACACCATGTGCTGGTCGTTTCGGCCACCATCAATCATTGTAATGTGCATCGGATTTTGGTGGATAATGGAAGTGCCCCCGACGTCTTAGCTTACGATTGTTATGTTCTTATGGGCCTTAAAACCAACCACCTCACCCCGGTAGAGTCGCCCATGTTCAGCTTCTCGGGGGTTTCGGTGCAGCCCATGGGCAGAGTTCGCCTCCCAATTACCCTTGGGACGGCTCCAAAGAGTGTGACCACTGACCAGGATAGTTGATTTCTTGGTCATAAAGGACATGCCTGGCTACAACGCCATCCTCGGCAGAGGCCTGATCGGACGGATTAGAGCGGTGCCTTCATCTCTTCACCAAAAGATGAAGTTCCCAACTCCGAGCGGGATCAGCGAGGTGCTCGAGTGCCAACGCGAGTCTCGACGGTGTTATGTCCTTTCCTTAAGAGACAAGCAGCCGCTCGTAGCCCCAGCCCCTGTTCCGCTGCCTACCGATCAACCCTCCACCAGCTGAGGAACGCCTGCTGAGGATCTGCTTCCAGTTCAGGTGGGTGACGAGCCCGAACATGTCCTCTACATTGGCACTTTGCTAGCGGAAGCCGAGCAACAACGCTACAAAACCTTCCTGCTAGCCAATTTGGACGTGTTCGCGTGGTCCGACAATGAGCTGCCTGGCATCCCTCCAGGAGTGATGGTGCATCGCCTCCATTTAGACCCCCGGGTCCCACTAGTTCAACAGAGGAGGCGACCGGTCAACCGAGAATAGCAGACCGTGATCCAGGATCACATCGTCAAAAGCTGATCAACCGGCCTTCTCCGAGAAGCCCAGTACCCAAGGTGGATCTCCAATGTGGTCCTCGTGCGCAAGGCCAACGACAAATGGCGTGTGTGCGTGGACTACAAGGATCTCAACAAGCGACGTCCAAGGATAATTTTCCTCTGCCGCACATCGACCAGTTGGTGGACGCCACATCCGGACATGAGCTTCTCAGCTTTCTGGATGCCTACTTTGGTTATCACCAGATCAGTATGCATCCTCCAGACCAAGACGCCACCGCGTTTGTCACGGACCTAGGGTTATACTGCTTCACCAAGATGCCCTTCGGCCTGAAAAACGCTGGTGCTACCTATCAACGGCTGGTCAACAAGATGTTCGAGCAGTAGATTGGGCACAATATGGAGGTCTACGTCGATGGCATGTTGGTCAAGACGCTTCCGAGCATCGACCATGTCTCCGACCTCGAAGAGACTTTCATAACCTTGCGAAAGTACAACATGAAGCTCAATCCATCCAAATGTGCGTTTGGTGTGCGTTCGAGTAAGTTCCTCGGCTTCCTCGTTTCAAATAGGGGGATAGAAGCGAACCCAAAGAAAATCCAAGCCATACTTGAAATGAGCAGTCCCAAGACAGTGTGCGATGTCCAACGCCTCACCGGACGCCTCGCTGCATGGAACCGGTTCATGTCCCGAGCAGCGGAAAGAAGTTTTAACTTCTTCAAGTTGCTGCGGGGTCCTAAAAGCACCTCACAGCAAGGGGGGCATGTGCGGTGGACAGAGGATTGTGAAGTCGCCTTCACCGAGCTGAAGGTGTACCTAGCAGCCCCACCTATTCTCTCAAAGCCTGTGCTCGGAGAACCACTGTTCGTGTACCTTTCGGTTACCGAACACTCCATCAGCGCGGTCTTGATCAAAGAAGAGACAGCGGTGCAGCGCCCAGTATACTACATCAGTAGGGTCCTCCAAGAAGCTGAAAGGAGTACCCCCCGAGCAGAAAAGCTCGCCCTTGCTCTGGTCGTGGCTGCCCGGAAGCTCTGGTCGTGGCTGCTCAGGCCCTATTTTCAGGCACACTCAGTTATGGTCCTCAACGACCAACCACTGAAGTCTATCCTTCAGCGCCCAGAGGCTTCCGGCCGGCTTATAAATGGGCCATAGAGCTAGGCGAGTTCGACATCAGCTTCCGCCCAAGGACAGCAATCAAGGCGCAAGCATTGGTAGACTTTGTCGCGGAATGCACTCTCCCTACCGAACAGGACCTCCGCATGCTGACGAGCCCCCATGGGAGCTCTACGTGGATGGATCCTCTTGTGTCACAGGGAGCGGAGCGGGCTTAGTCCTCACCTCTCCGAAGGGATTAGAGTTCCAATACGCCCTCCAGTTCCGCTTTGCTGCTTCCAACAACGTTTCCGAGTATGAAGCGTTGATGCCCGGTATCTGCATGGCTAGGCACCTCGGAGCCCCTCGACTTAGGGTCTTCAGTGACTCCCAGTTGGTAGCCAGCCAAGTGAACGGGCAGTTCGAAGCAAGGGAGCCTCGCATGGCCCAATACCTCCAGCAGGTCAAGAGCCGAGCAGAGGGCCTCCTTTACTTCGAGGTTATACACGTCCCACGGGAGCAGAACGCGCGAGCCGATGCACTCGCCAAGCTGGCGTCTTCAGGTGACATCGCACCTTCTCGCTCCGTATTTATCGAAGAGCTCGCCGCACCGAGCACCGAAGTGGATGTTGCAGTCGTTGAGGTTGGTCCACCACCTCCGAGCTGGATGGACCCTCTCCTAGCCTATCTACTTTGAGGTCAGCTTCCCCCCGAGCAGGGAGAAGCTCGGAAGATCAGACTGTGTTCCCAGCGCTTCACCCTCATCGAAGGCAACTATACTGGCGGTCCCTTTCAAGGCCTCTCTTACGGTGCCTCAGCCCCGAAGAGGCTCTTTCGGCTATCGAGGAGGTTCACGAAGGACTGTGCGGAAGCCACTTGGGGGCAGGACGCTGGCGCGCAGTATTGTCCGAGCAGGATTCTGGTGGCCTTCTTTG
Source organism: Colocasia esculenta (assembly GCA_014218235.1). Lineage (NCBI taxonomy): Eukaryota > Viridiplantae > Streptophyta > Magnoliopsida > Alismatales > Araceae > Colocasia > Colocasia esculenta. Next base: position 6,874 of record JACBKR010003192.1, read on the forward strand.
CAAAAGGATTGCATGTCCTTTGTCCGAAGGTGCCCGGAATGCCAGAAGTTCAGGCAGCTCATCAAACAGCCTGCCGAACAGCTTCACAACCTATTCGAACCTCGCCCCTTCGCCAGATGGGGCATCGACATCCTGGGCCCCTTTCCCGAGGCCCAAGGTCGAAAGAAGTTATTGTTCATGGCTATCGACTACTTCACCAAGTGGATCGAAGCAGAACCAGTTGCCACAATCACCGAGCACACCGCGTGGAAGTTCGTCTGGAAGAACCTCCTCTGCCGGTTCGGCGTTCCAAGGGTGATTACCTCCGACAACGAAAACCAGTTCGACAGCACCTTCTTCAAGCATAAGTGCACCGAGCTCGGAATCTACAACCACTTCACCTCTGTGGCGCATCCCCATGCAAACGGTCTGGTCGAAAACGCCAACCGAATGCTGCTGCACGGGATTGACACAAGAGTTGAAGCTGCGGGTGGATCCTGGATTGACGAGCTCCCAAACGTGCTTTGGTGCCACCGAACAACAGCACGAGTGGCGACTGGAGAAACACCTTTTCACATGGCATACGGGTCAGATGTTGTTGTGCCTTTATAAGTGGCTCTCCCCACTCTCCGAACAACCCATTTTGACGAAGCCGCCAACAACCGTGCTCTTCGGGAGAACCTCGACATGCTCGGCGAACGACAGACTGACGCCAGCATTCGTCTTGTCTCCTATCAGCAACGACTCGCGCAGTATTACAATGCTCGAGTTAGGGAAAGGCGCTTCTGTGTGGGCAATCTAGTTCTACTCCGCGCCTCGGCCTCGGATCCCCGAAGGGCCATCGGCAAGCTCACCCCCAAATGGGAAGGACCTTATCAGGTCACCCAGGTCCTCGGAAAAGGCTCTTATAAGCTTGCTACTCCTAGCGGCGAGGCCATCCCAAGGACCTGGCATGTATCTAATCTGAAGGCTTATTATCTATAAAAGCCTTTGTCCGGCATCCTACTTCTCTTCTCCCTGTTCCTATGGTCTGTCTGGAAGTATCTAAAAATATCCACACTTCCAAGTTTAACTCGAAGGGATATGTTGATTCCCCAGACCGAACAGGAGTTTAGCATACACCCCTGGTAGAAACCTTTTTGCGGTTTTCATCGACCTGCGCGGTACATGCAACTCTCATAAATCGGTAAATGTCGATTCAAGCAGGAACAATGGCAAAAGGGAAAAGATAGGAAAAAGGGAAGCCATAGTCAAGTTCTGAAAGAGGAATTCATTCATAAATTCTTTTACAGAGGACCCCATGGTCCAGGTTTACAAAAACCAGCAAAAAGGGAGAAGCCGCTAAGGCGCCTATTCGGAAGCATCAGCACCGTCGTCCGCAGAGGGCATCTGCCCAGACTGAAAATGCACGAACCGAACACCGTTCAGGCAAGCGTCACCTGTTCGGTGCCGGCACTCCCGCACAGCGACCACGAAGGCCTCCCGAGCACGGTCGACCCAAGCGAGCCTCTCCCCATGCTCCTTCCCAGCTTTGAGGCCCACTTTGTAGCATTGGGCCCCAAACTGCTCCAAGTCCTCCTTGAAGTCTACTCCGGCCTTGTATTCAGCAACTCCTTGGGCCTTAGCATCTACCAGCACCTTGGCGACGGCCTCCTTTTTGGCCCGGGCGACGGCCATATCCACCTCGGCGGATCGAAGAGCATCCTTGAGGTCTTAACCTCATCTTGCAGCTCGGTTTCCCGGGCCTTATGCTGTGTGACCAGATCCATGCAAAGGGCATCTTGGGCCTCCCACATGGGCCTATGGTTCTGGGCCCGAGCTGCAAGCGTCCGCAGCACCTCCAGGGACCTGGAGACCCCGTCCATGAGAGTCTCCAAGTCGACGTCATCAGCATCATCATTTCTGGCTTGGCTCTCTGGACGGTAACCCCCGCTGGAGATTTCGGGGTCTGCTCGGGGCTTGCCTACTGACACTGCACCAGCACTTCGAGCTGCGATGCGCTGGGGCACGGAGGAAGCTCCCTAGGCGCATGGCTTTCCAAACGCCCCAGTGCGGCCGTCAGCACCTCCTCTGAAGGGAGCTCTGGGAAGCTCCTCCTCAGTACCTCGGATATAGGCATCTGTCGTCCCCAGAGCCCTCCTCCTCGCATCTGTGGTTGCTCGCCCCACAGAAGGCCCCGCTTCCTCAGCAGTTTTGGTGACGTCGGCATCAGTGGCCACTTCCTGGCCCTTTTCAACACCAGCATCCTTGCCGATCAAATTTACCTCAGTAATTGCTTCAACCTCAGAATTACTTTGGTGGGGGGCATGGGGGGCAGGACTTGTTCACCTCTTTGCGCGGAATTCTTTGACGGAGGAGCCACTGCCTCTTCTGCATCAGGTGCCATAGCCGTCCCAGGGACGGTCTCCTCGGGCATGGCAGCATCGTGAAGCGCAGAAGTTCCTTCGCCGCCTCCGCCCAGGCCCCCAAGGGTCTCCTCGTCACCGGCACCCTGTTCGGCGCCCCCAGTGGTTGAGACCCCTGTTAGAACCATCTCCTCGGAGCGGCCCTCGGGCTCAGGCGTCCTTATCCGCTCCTCGGAAGGCATTGACCCGTCGCTCACCTCGATGAGGCCGAGCTCGGCGGCCATCGCAGCAGTAGCCTCCGAACGATCCATGATGGAGGTGAGCGACGTCCTCTGCTCCATCATCCTCATGACTTGGCATTTTTTTCGGGCCATGAGGGGCTCGGGGTCCTCCTCCTCCTCCTCGGCGTGCTCTTCAATCCGCAACACTGTTTCAACGCCTTCCTCTTCCTTTGAGCGCATGGCTCATTTTCCATCTCCTCCACCTCGTCGGCGGCTGGTTGCTCCTCGGTCAACCTTGGCTTCTTCCTCCACGAAGTGGGAGCTTGGCTAGCACTCTCACCCCCCTCAGACGGAAGCACGGCCTCAACCACCCTCGCAGCGGTGGCCTTCCTCTTCGTTAAGCAAATTTTACTGGGCCTCTCCTCGGAGACCCGAGAACCGGTTGACGTCCCCCCGGTGGAGCTCGGGGCTATGTGCACGGTCTTCACCGCCGTAGCTACTCGCACCGCGGAAGGAACCCCAACCGCAGCAACATCATCACCCTCGAAGACTATCCGAGGCCTGACCGGTATCTTCTCGGCCAAATCTTCGTTGGCCTCCTGGTCCCGACCAACGGCCAACTCTGCAGTAGCTGCAAAGATAGGTCAAAAGTCAGAAGATGATCACGGCTCTAATGCCTGTGCAACACAAAGAAGGGCTACTTACTCCACGGTTTGCTAAGACCGTGCTTGACGAGGGTGTACTCCGTCAGGAACCCATCGCCATTCTTCACACCTGCTCGAAGCAGGATGTCCGAAGCCCTCGCTTCATCCTGAATCAGCTTGGGCCAGACGTCCTTGCACGCCATCTGAATGGCGGTAGGGAACCCCCAGTCCGCGCCATCCCAACGCCGGACGAAGAACAGCCTCTCCAACCAGCCCTTGTTGTTCGAATACTTGCTGGACAAGTTGATGTGCATCATGTCCGTGCGGTGCTTAGCGTAATACACGCTTAGCCCCGTAGATCGCGAAGCGGACAATTTGAAGTGGGATCTGAAGACCCCCGTGGATCCACGGATCCCTTTGATGCCGCAGATGACACCGAAGATACAGATGTACCTCCAGCTGTTGGGCATCAACTGGATGGGTGAGACTCCCCACCAGTTCAGCAATGCCTTGGCCGTCTCCGGCAACGGAAAGCGGAAGCCCGCTTCCATGAGATCGACGGAGAAGGTCACACAGCCGGGCTTCGTCGTTGTGTACGTCTCTCCTTCCCTCACGTACACAACCTCGTAATCGTCGCCGATGCGGAAGTGCTCTCGGAGGCCCTCGTAATGAATCAGCTTGGGCCCCCCAACCGCCGCGACGGTGACTCCGCTTCCTCCGGCAACAGCCACGGCTTTTCCTTTGCCCGCCATCGACGGATGTTGCAGTGGCTTGTAAAAACGCCGAAGGGAGAAGACGCAGGAAAGGCGTCGACGGTCGAAAGCTTAGAGGGCACGAAAGCTCTGGGAGCAGTGAGCGCTGAGAAGTTTTTTGAAGGCGTGGCTCCCACCTTCGCCCCCTCCTCTTCCTTATAAGGAAGGTGGGACGCGAAATTCGAAGCGGACCAGAAACGGCATTTTCCCCCTCTCCAAGCTTCTCCTCGAATGTGCCGTTGGTGACCGTCAGAGGGCGGCGTGTAGTGTCCCAGGTTCGACACGACCCCCACGATCATCATGAAGGCTCCGTGTTCAAGGAAAGTGCCCCCCCAGCAGCATCGCCATGCGGCTGTTCGGATCTCCGAGGACGATACTGTATTTAATGCGGAGATGACATTCGAGCAGGTAACCGCACTCAAGCGCTCCAGTTTCCGAACCACTTGAGTGCGTGGGGGGCAAGTGTGGTGGCCAGTTCCTGCCACCTAAGCCCATTGTGACCCGTCGCAATCCATCAGCGCCCGTCAAGGCCCTCCCGCCAGACGTGGCCCCTCTACAATGCGCCACGTCTCCGCAAGGACCATGCGAGGGCTCCAGGAAGCAACCGCCATGCCCAGGCATCATCAAGCTCCACAGCTGCATTTTTGAACGTCCCTCCATCTGTTCGGGTCAAGTGTAAACCTTTTTCGAGCAAAGGCCGCCTCCGGACACCCATCGATCTGTTTGGTCTAGGCCACGGCCTACCGAACAGGTCCCTCGCCTAAAAAACGTGCCTCAGACCTGCTGGCTTTATTGTCGCCCGAGCAGCGCGCACCGAACAACCGACGTAATTACCGAACAGCAGGTCAAGCCTTCCGAACAGGCTACCTGCTCGGTACTTACGACCAAGAGCGTCCGAGCAGTCTCTTCACGTCCCCTCCGACGGTTATAACGGCTGCTGGCCACGCGCCCCACGATCAAGAGGCACATTAACTGCCGAACACCCCCAACAGACGCTTCAACGCTCAACTCCCCGTCAAACGCGCTAACTGACGCGACCTTTCGGGCACGATCAAGGGACGTTCCGCCCCTTCTCTTCAGCCTCCACGCCTATAAAAGGCTCAGGTACAGTATCATGCAGAAAAAACGTGCACTAGCGTCCCAAAAACTCACACCGCTCTCACACGAGCCACACACGAAAACCCCATCCTCTCAAGTCTCCCGCTGACTTAGGCATCGGAGGGTTTTCCCCAGTTCTCCACCGGACCCCCCTGATCGGTTCTGGTTTTACAAGCTACGTCCCACTTTCGGCGAGCGTCTTCCCTCTCTTCTCCGGTGGAGGTCCGTTTAGACAGACTCAAATAGGAAAACACCACCACAGTTAACATACTGGTCATATACGCAGCAAGAATTACTCTATAAATTTCATATCCAGGCTCCCTTAATTATTTCATGAGTACATTGATCGATGAAGGAATAACCGTGCATATATGTACCAAATGCACACAGGGATTTTGAGACTATACATCATCCGTGAGAGGAAACACAAGCACATGTATGCATTCCAGATCATGGAGGAACTCGTGGAACGTTCTACCGCGGGGAAGTACGAAGACATGAGGAGATTAGATTCGCCGGATACGACCACTTTCGAAGGTACCTGTATCTATGTAACCTTCTTTGGCATTCATAAGCAGTATTATTCCTTGTGGAAGCTAGCGAGGACAGTGCAATATATAAGTACCTCTCCTATTTTAAACAAATGGATATTAAAAAAAATTGGAGGCTTTTACATATATAAATTGTCATATTTACATATACTACTTATTTTTATAAATTGTCAAATATATATATATATATATTCGATACATTTAAATTATACTTAGAGAAACGCTAAAACCGTGTATTACTGGCTCTCACTAGTGGATGTAAGTCTCACTACTATTATAATAGTGAGGCCTTCCGCTTGTGACAGCGGACGGTTGCTCGATCAATAGAGCATTACTTATTTTTTATCTTTCTCAAATACTTATAGTTATATCTATGGCATGTTGAAATTAAGGCCCTAAAGTACCAATTAATGGCATCTTTATGCCAAAAAAAGTGTGCCTAGCTATATATGTGTGTCTTGGGATTACAGCCCACTAGATAGGGTTCATTAGTAAAGGAGTATAATTCCTCTAAATATATGAAAAGATTGGACTCTATAAATATTAGTGGGAATTTTACAAAAAAAAAAGTTTAAAATCTAAAACTTCATCACTCACGTCTGATCACTTTGAGATTTTTTTTTTGTAAAACACTGACGGTACACCTACCTCCAACCCCACTAATATTTATCGAGTCCGATACTATACTGATCCTGATCCGAACTCTTGGTAAAGACATGATGATCAGAATGATATGTCTTTTACAATGACATTTGATTTTTTTATATTTTTATGAGCTATCAAAAATATTTCTTTATGATGTATTTTAGTTTTAAGATCAACCCTTATCTTGTTATACGATTTTGCATGCAGACACGCCGATCCTGATAGCAGCGAAGAATGGGGTGAAGGAGGTAGTGAAGAAGATCGTGGACACGTACCCGGTGGCGGTGCAGGACGTCGACGCGGAGGGCAAGAACGTGGTTCTGCTGGCGGCGGAGCACCGGCGTCCGGGCGTGTACAAGCTGATGCTGAAGAGGATCACCGTGAGGGACACCGTCTTCGGCATCACCGACGACAAGGGCAACAACGCGCTCCACCTCGCCGCCACCCTCACGAACAACAGCCGCCCCTGGAACATCCCCGGCGCTGCTCTCCAGATGCAGTGGGAGATCAAATGGTACAAGGTAATGAAGTAATAAGAACGATCACCGGAGTAGGAGACGAAAGTCCTGACTTGGTGGAGGTGCCCTTGTCACTGCATATATGCAGTTCATACAGCGGTCCCTGGACAACGACATCTTCCCCAGCTTGAACGTCAACGAGCAGAGCACCAAGAGAATCTTCTCCGACCAGCACCAGGAACTCATCAAGGAGGGCAGCAAGTGGCTCACCAACACCTCCCAGTCCTGCTCCGTGGTGGCCGCCCTCATCGCCGCCGTGGCCTTCTCCTCCATCTCCACCGTCCCCGGCGGCACCGACCAGAACCACGGCACCCCGCTGCTGCAGCACGAGGTGGCGTTCAAGATCTTCGCCATCTCCTCGCTGGTGGCGCTGTGCTCCTCCGTCACCTCCCTGGTCATGTTCCTGTCCGTCCTGACCTCCCGCTTCAACGAGGCCGACTTCGAGGAGGACCTCCCTAGAAAGCTCATCAGGGGCTCACCCTCATCTTCCTCTCCATCGCCGCCATGCTCGTCGCCTTCTGCTCCGCCCACTTCTTCGCGGTGGCGAGGAAGCTCCACTACATCGCCTACACCATCTACGCCGTCTTCTGCATCCCCACCACCTACTTCGCCATAGCGCACTTCCGCCTCTACATCGACCTCATCACCGCGATCAACTCCCTCTGAAGCCATCCAAATATCTACGTATCATCGCATAATTATCTTACCTCTGAATAAATATATACTTGCATGTTGTCCTCAAGATAATCAAAGACACTTTTTTTTTTGACAATAAAAAAGGGTATCTTTTCCTTTGTTTAAAGACACCATCTTTTGTTCTCCGTATTAGCACAAGATTAGACTATCCATGGATAGTTTAACCAAGAATCTCCTAATCTAAAAAATAGTCTACCCCACCTTGACATATATTTTTATTTTACCTTACTAATTAAGAGTAAAATAACTTATTTTTTATTTTTTTTAGTCAACTAAAATTTTGACTCATTTTATTTTTTTAATAAAAAGTGAGATAATTTTAAATATATATAATAAAATAATATTTAAAATTTAATGATAATTTTTTAAAAAAAATAACCCACCCTACCCCACCTTTTGAGAACCTTTTGAGGTGGGGTAGAATTACTCAGGGGTAACTTGAGTTACCCAGGAGTACCCCTAGATAAGTTGTACGTCCCCCCTCCCCAAAATTTAGGTCAAAGATACCCCTGGGTAACAATGATTTACCCAGGAGTATCCCCCTCCAAAGTGGTTGGGTATCTTTTCCTTTGTTTAACCGTACTTATTCCTATTAGGAGTTCTCCAACTAGTACTATATCAGGTGGGAGTCCGGTTAGATGATGTCTCCTTATGACCTGAGGGGATCCCTAGCTAGAATGGGGTTATTGTTCATCTAAGATAACTTTCCTATCCCAATGTAGAGAGTTGCCGATCATATTTTCTATTCTAGCGCTCTTTCAAAAGAAGGAAAAATCCCCCGATAACTTTTCGATCTCTCGAGATAGTCTTGTTGTGGAAATTTTTTTGGGATTTGAAGATCCTTCCACGTGAGCGGCACTCCAAGACCGATGTTTTTTTAGCCTTATTTCTCAAGTTTTTGACAAATGGGCTCTACATGCTTGTTGGGTCGTCGTCTCCTAGGTCGGACACAACTTATGGGCCTTTTAGTAGTTAAATTATTAAGTCTTGATTTTTTTCCTCTCAAATTATATATATTATTGATATCTCACAGATTAAAATATTGTTATGATCAGAACTAGTAATATACGAAAACTAATTTGCCAACTAAATGGAGGCACAAGTGAAACCAAGAAAAGAGATAAAACATGGGAGGTTGATGATCAACTGCAGAAGAGTGGAGTTTTCCTTTTAATTAGCAATTAAGACGGGCCGGGGAAATCAATATAGTTATGATCAACGAGAGAGTCTAGGCACTCGAAACGGTGCTTAATAGATGTGCTTGGGTAGTAGAAGTATGGGTCTTTTAGATTTGAAAAATTCTTAAAAATCGCATCCACTCAAGTGACATTAGTTTCGACTATTATATATGTGCAGGTAATTTGCGGATCTAATACCCACTCCGCACGAATAATTAATCATTTTCTTTTGATTTTGACCACATCTTTCGGTAACATGTCAAGCCCATTACTTTTGATGGACTGGGCTTATAATGGGCAACACCAAAACAGCTTAGAAGGCCCAATACTTTTGTAAAGCATCCATTCCCTATGCTTTCGATAATAACAAATAGTTCAAATTGTCCGAGTACACGGCACCCTTTACAACTTTAAAGCTGGAGGGGTTCAAGAGAGGTAGAATGAACTATACAGTAACAAATAGTTCAAATTGCAAGAGGAGTACATCCACTAGACAAAGATATATATATATATATATATATATATATATATATAGATATATAGAGAGAGAGAGAGAGAGGGAGAGAGAGAAGTGATGCACATCTAAAAAAAAAATTATACATTACGCGTGTTGCAATGCACGCTGACTGTTATATATATATATAAAGTTGGAGTGCAACTGCGGTCCCGCTGCACCCCAACAGTCATTGGATGGTCATTAATATATATAATATAGAGAGAGAGAGAGAGAAAGAGAAGTGTTGCGCACCTAAAAAAAATTTGTGCATTATGCCATTGCAATGCACACGCGCTGGTTGTTGGATGAACATCCAACAGCTAGTGTTGGGGTGCTTTTTCAAATATATATATATAATATATATATATATATATATAGATATAATATATATATATAGATAATGCTCCCGGCCGTACCATAGCGTGGCCGTTAGATCAAGATCCAACAGCCGTGATGCATTGCGCGCGCCATAGACTCGCGCAACGGCGGTCAGATCAGCGCATCACGGCCGTTGGATCTTGATCCAACGGTCATCGCTATGGTGCGCCAGGCCGCACCATATATCTATATATATATATATATCTATAATTATATATTATATATATATATAATATATAATTATATATATATATATATATATAATTAGAGAGAGAGAGAGAGAGAGAGATGTTAGGTTAAAACAGATATCAAACAAGCATTTGCAGTAACAAGGAGATGGGAAGTTAATTTATTTGAAAACAAGACAAGATTTTCTTTGGAAATAAGACAGAGACTAAGTAATTCTTACTGCTTGAGGTAACCACTCACAGTCTAGCTACTAGGGGAGTAAAACTAGCTGTACTAGAAGGCCTATGGAGATTTCTCAACAGAAGAACACAAACATGGAGAAGCACCAGTTATGGATTTAACTTTCTTCAGAGGAAAACTTGGAGCAGGGGTAGGGGAAGGGCAGGCGTGTGACACTGAAATAAATTGCAGATGCTGAAAAAAAAACCCAAAAAAAAGATGTGCATATAATATAAAATTTTGAGGCTGGATGGTTGTGTAGATGCCCACATGCATGTCGGTTGTCATGTCATCAGTATTGAACTAATGAACATTTTAGTATTGTTCAAAACCAACCTGTTGGGACCAAGGTCGAACTGGAGCCTAGGGTTCCTCTTCGGATATGATAGAATTGGAGTATATCTCACTTATTCGTCCTAATTCGATTTGATTCTTATTTAAACTTAATAATAATAATAATAATAATAACCATAATCATAAATCATTTGATGTAATTAAGGTCGTCTACAAGATCGATCTGCTCTACAAATTAACACACATGCATGGCATGCCTTCTTTCTTCTGTTTGGACTCATCAGCGTATCTTCTCATATTATACCTTGGTGGCGGTGTGGGAGGACATACTAAAGTGATGCAGCATGCATGGAAAAACAGAAGTATGGGAATTCGGTTCCTGCCAGGAGAAGGAGACCAGAAGTGTGGAATTACCCAAGCCTTCTGTCTGCATGCCATCACCTTAATTTGATTAATTGCAAAAATTAACTATCATTTTTCCCCAAAAGAAAAAACAGGAAAACATTTGAAGAAGTGTAAATATGCCATTGCAGCAGATATACTTATGTAGTGAAAAACCTATCAATTCATTGCTTCCCTGCTTTATCCTAACTATAGTGCTTATTCTTAACTATAGTTATTATAACTGGAGGACAAAATTTACTTCGGTGACAGACTTTGCCAGAGAGGTATTGGAATGGATTCAGAGGAAGATAACATGAAACGGTATTCTTGAAGACTAGGACTACAACCTCGGGCAATCCTTCGACGTGCTCATTCTTGAGATAGATCTTCAATGGAGTTCAAATTACATTTTTACTATAGTACTCAAATGACTTCCTCTACTTAAATGGCTCCCTGCAGACCTTCACATCTTGGAGGGCAGTGGCTCTACTGAGAACCGAGGGATATCATATATGGTTACTGCTATGTTTTAAGGTTAAACCAGACTTCAAAAGAATACATGCATGCATAGGTAATATATCATCAATATCTAATATATACACACCTATGAAAATATCATAGTTTTGGCACACACATATATATATATATAGATATATATATTATATATATATATGATATATTATATATAATATATATGTGTGGTGTTTTCCGTTTGGGCCGAAGTCAAACGGGCCTCCACTGAAGAAGATGGGAAGACGAACCGCCGGTGCGCGACGCAGAAACGCAAGACCAGAACTGGATCAGGGGGGGCCCGGTTGAAGACCGGGAGAACCCTCCGATGCCTAAATCAACAGGGGCTTGAGAGGCTTGAAGGAAATGGGGGCTCTCGTGTGTGAGTCGCTGCGAGGGCGAGTGTGAGTCAGATTGCGTGATAACCCTACCTCTTTCATGGCGCTGTACTTGGGCCTTTTATAGGCATGAGCATTGGGAGAAGGGGCGAAACGTCCCTGGATCGTGCCTGAAGGTCGCGCCAGTTGGCGCGTCGTCCGGGGAGTTATCCGTTGAGGCGCCCGTAGGGATGTCCAGTAGTTAATACGCCCCAGGACGTGGGGCGCATGACCTGCAGCGGTTACAACCGCCACTGGGAGGCGAAGAGCCTGTTCGGACGCGCTTAGCCAGGGACACCGAGCAGGTAGCCTATACAAAGGCCGACCCTGCTGTTCGGTAACTGCAGTGGCTGCTCGATGCGCGTTGCTCGTGCGCGCTGCTCGGTTCTTCTGGGCGAAAAGTACCGAGCAGGTAGCCTGCTCTGTGGGCTAGACCTGCTGTTCGGTAGCTGGGCCTTATGCTCGGTGCCTGGTACCCGGGCGCTGCATATGCCAGCGGGTCCATGGCATGACTCTTGCAGGGCCTGTTCGTTAGACCATGTCTGAACCGAACAGGATGAGGGGCGTCGAAGACTGCCCTTGGAGACCTGGAGGTCGTCGGGCGCAGAGAATGCGCGGTGCTCGGGTGACTTGGCGATTGTGGGCTTTAGCAGGAGTTGCCTGATCTGCTCGGTAAGGATACATCCTGTTCGAGCAGCCTTGCGCGGTGTTCGGAAACTGCCGCTAGGACCCTTGGGGGTTTAGTAGCTGAGCGTGTTCGGCAGTCGGTTGGCTAGAGCCGAGGACACGTGGCACGAGGGCCATAGCTATTTTACCTTGCTGGGCCTTGATGGGCCTACGAGCCTAGGAGGCTAGAAATAGCCTCTACAATATATATTAGAGATGCAACTGCACAAAAAAATCATTGAGAAGTTACCAAAATCATTCGTCCCCTGCTTTTGTTAAGGGAAAGCCACAGATTCTCTCAACCACCCTTGCGTGAGACGCTCATCTTTGCATCTCGTTTGCAGGTTGATCCAAGAAAAGCACCACCCCATGCGAACTCTCTCTCTCTCTCTCGTCTATAGATCTCTCTCTCGTGGGTCTCTCTCTCACAGACATACACACAAGCACACACAACACAATGCCGACGCCGTCGGCCGAGGTGATGGCCAAGAAGGAGCTGTTCAACGACGCGATGCGGGGGAGGTGGGACGGAGTGGTGAAGAGGTACCGGGAGTGCCGCGTCGCCCAGGACGTCAAGATCACCCGGACGGGGGACACCGTGCTGCACCTGGCCGTGTCCAACGGCGACGCCCCATCGTCGAGGAGCTCGTGGCGGCGGTCGACCCCGCCGACACCGGCAAGATCCTCGGCCTCAGGAACGACCGTGGGGACACGCCGCTGCACCTGGCGGCCGCCCTGGGGATGGAGCGCGTGTGCCGGGTGATCGCCAACCGGTGGCCGAAGCTCATCCTCGAGGCGCGCAACAAGGAGCGGGAGACGTCGCTGTTCGTGGCGGCGCTCCACGGCCGCGTACGCACCTTCCTGGCGCTGCACCGCATGTCCCGGCGGATCGCTTCTCGCTACCGCGACCTTTCCTACTGCAAGCGGAAAGACGGCGACACCGTCCTGCACTGCGCCATCGCCGGAGAACACTTTGGTATGTACGTACAAAGCCGCGGCCTTTGATTTGAATGTTCTACCAACACCCTTCCACCGATAAATTAATGAAAAATATTTGGCACATATTTTTTAAAAATAAATTAATTAACAATTTTTAACTGTAATAAAAAATATTTACTGTAACAAAATTTAACAAAAATATACTTATATAATGAATTAAAATAATTTAAATATTTGATAAAAATTAATTAATCACTTTTTAATTCAATTAAATGTATCGCTTCAATTATAATTGAAAATTTTAGAATAGAGATATATTAATACTTATGGCACATTTATTGCGTGTGCCCGTTCCCTAGAATAATTTGAAAAATGATATAATAACACCTTTTCTTTACATCTCAATGTAATTTGCTGATATGCCACGGTAATATTATAAAAAAAAAAGAAAATAGACAAGATAGGAAAACTAACATCGTGGAATTAGAAAATTATGAAAGAGAGATGGAATATTAGAGAATATCCTCTCCCTTCTTAGAAGGACACGTGATTAATTTGCGTAATTATTATATGATATGGCATTGCCAACTTAACATATTAGATTGGGATGCTAGAAATTAGTGTAACATATATATGAATTGGTATTTTTGCAAAGATATCATTTTTTAGAGTTTGCTTGCAATATTTGCTAGCTAGGTGTGGATGGAGGGAGGCAGCAGAAAACCTTGCTACATTGCAATAGCGATTCATTTTTTTAATCAAAATATTGAAAAAAAAATCTAACATACACATAATCTCCCTTATCTGACATCTACTAAATTTCATTTCATACATAAAATATGTTGGAGTGAGTTTAGTCTCATATCGATTAAGATGGATTGTAATATATATATATATATATATATATTATATATATATATATATATATATATATATATATATAATTTTAGACTCTTCAAACTCAAAATCCAAGTTAATTTGCTATTTATAATTAGATGATATCAGAGTAGAACTTTATCTTCTAATCTGCATCATCTCCTTCTATCTAATGCCCATCTTAATTATGAGGATATATAATATTGAAGTGAATTTAATATTATACTGTGGAAAAGTGCATATAATCTTGCAACCCTTCAAACTGAACATCCAAATTCTGTTGTTTATTGTAAGAAAATATATTCGTTCAAATATAAAATAGTCGATAGCTAGTAGAAATAATATTTTGGGTTCATCTCTTATGTACATCTTATATGCATCCCATAAGTTTTATCATATTATCTTGGAACAGAGATGGCCTTCCAAATAATGTACTTGTACGGGGACCTCATTAACGTGAAGAACAACAAAGGGGAGACGGCACTTCACCTACTGGCCAACAAGCCCCACGCCTTCAAGAGTGGCAGCCACCTTGAGCTATTTGATCGCATCATTTACGCATGTAAGGTTCTCTCTCTCTCTCATCTCTCTCTCTCTCTCCTCTCTCTCTCTCTCTCTCTCTCCTCTCTCTCTCTCTCTCTCGCTCTCTCTCTCCTCTCTCGTCATCTCTCTCTCTCTCCTCTCCTCTCTCTCTCTCTCTCTCTCTCTCTCTCTCTCTCTCTCTCTCTCTCTCTCGCTCTCTCTCTCTCTCTCTCTCTCGAGCAACCACATATATTATACAGATGGAGAATTATTAGAAGTTCTTAATTGTAATAGGGAAGTATTTACCGTAACATGATTTAACATATATTGTAATAAGAGATAACATTTATTGTAATGAGTTATAATTTTTTCGTGAACTAAAAAATAAGTCAAATATTTTTTAAGAACTCTTAATTAATTTGACTTATATAGATTTGACAACTCGATCATATCGAGGAAAAAATATTAAGATAGCATTTCATTGACTATTTATTTCTTCTAGGTATTGTTGTTCACCCACTTGGAATCAACATGATTGATGAGTATGTCGCTGATGACTCTTCTCATAGAAGAAATGGAGATGATCATACGGATTTATTTTCCATGTCCAAGCGCTTCTGGGCAAAAATAGGTGATTAATAAGTATTGTCATCATTTAATATTATCGTCATCTAGAAATTGTGATAAATATAGTCATAGAGTTGGCACACTTTCGTGTAATTAGCTCATGCACATAAGAGTAACAAATTTTGATACAGAACCTGTGGCTTCTCTTTAATCTCTTTTATATCGTGTCTTGTTATATTGATGTGAACCAATCACATAAGATGTACCCACCACGTCACACATATAGTAGATAATACTCTTTCACAAGAGCTTTAAATGGACGTTCTTGCATTAAGAGGGAGGCGATTAATGGGCCGACCCAGCACAGGCTCGAGCCAAGATGGGCCCTTAAAAAACCTGGCCGCCTGGTTCCATGAAAGTTCTGATTCTAGTGAACCGAGCCTAGCCATGAACAGGCCCGGGCCCAGACTGGCTCACAAAAGCCTGGCCGGCGGCGAGGAAGCTCTCCTCTACTAGTGAACCTGGTCCAGCCATGAAACGAAGCCCCTGGCCCGGACTGGCCCTTCAAAGCCCGGCCAGGGTCTCTTCCTATTGGCCTGATCAAAGCCCGGCCCGGCTCAGTTTGGGCTATCTTCTAGCAGCTGTTTTCCATGGGACGTACACAGATCTGCAGCGGCACAGCCTTATCACGTCGTGTTAGGGAGAAGGCGAGCCCCCGGCACGGTCGGGTCAATTCTCTTATCTTTGTTCTTCTTTTTTTAATTAAGGGTATCATCTGAATCGAGACTTAATTATCGACATGATATTTTAGATTCGACTCGTACCAACGAAATCCGACACAGTCAGATCTCACGGCACGATCAACCTTGACACACACACACCAAGTTTCATAAGTGCGTTAATGTTATATAAACTTTGTGGAGGCATATGATCATGTGGGTATTAGAGCAATGGGTATCAGTACTTAAGATTTGTGATTTTTTCATCTTCCCTTCTTAAGCTGGAACTGGATCAGACAAGAAAGAGAACAAACAAGGCAATAGTAGTGGAAGATCAAGTGAAGCATCAACACAGCCTCCTGACTCGTCGAACCACCTCCAACCTTCAAACCCAGTAACAAATATTGATACAGACCCCAATGACTCGCTGGAAGACATCCTCACAGAAGGTATGAACCAAAGAATTGCAACAATATGTGAGTAGATCATGGGTTTTTGGACTCCGGCAATGGGATTTCGCACACTGTTTTTATGTGTTTGTTCTGGTGCGAAACACCCATCTATATATAGGGCTAGCCTCCCATCTATATGTTCTACCCCCCTCCCCTTACACATTTAAAAGTTTGAAGCCCACAATTGGGCACAAAAAACAGTGTGAAATCCCATTGCCAGCTGAGTCATAAAACCCCAATCTACTCACCTGTTGCAATTCTTCAAGAACTACTTGAGGTATCTGTCTCCACTTCTTTTGCTGGAAATCGCATGTATGTCCTCACCAAGAGCTCCATTAATTACTCCAACATATATATGCAGGAGGAGATAGTGGCCATGAGCAAGAACGAACTACAAGCTTTCCATATGGTGATCAATACCAAGGTACTTTACATCCTCATGTTTATCCATATAGCAGGTGCTAGGTTTTGGAGTTTTGTTCTTAAGAATGCCCAAGTCATGTTATAGGGCTTATAGCTGACACTGAACTGAGGATTCGGGCCAATCTTTAATTAAAAGGTGCACAGACAACTTAATGAGCTAGCCCACCTGGTTTCACTTTGTAGATGGTTATGGTGCATGGGAAGAGCTAGAGAATTACTCTCTGAGGGAGATTGTTACTGAAGGTACTGCATGCATTATCCAAACACCTTGACACTTGAAAAAAAAAAAGAATTAATTGGATTTTTGCATGCTCGTTTTAACTATATATATACATGTGGAACTCATTACCATGCACAGGAGATCCCGATGAAGGGCCCCGAGCCAGGACGTTGTCTCGTTTGTCGACGGAGTCATTCAAAGGTACAAAAACTGTTCAAATTCTTGAGTCAGTCATGCCTCATAATTTGATGCATTTGAGTTTACATGAAGTTATGTTAAAATATTCGTGGACTGTTCTGTATATTCTGAATCTTTCGTGAAGAACTAGGAACTAGATGTGATGTAGTACTACTGCATCAGAAAGGAAAAGCTCAAAGACATTTTAGGAGAGCGAAGGATTTAAGATAACCAATAACACCTGCTAATTAATTAATCCACAAATGATGGCTTCTTCTTTTTAATGTGATTTTGTGTCTCCTGCTTAATTACCATGCAAAGAAAAATCACATCTGTTTCACAAGTGGTCATGGTAATGCTGCGTTTCCAATGAACAAAACCTACACTAACTTACTTACAACTACATGTTGTACTCCTGCGGAAGCTGCTGAAGAAGAAGAAGAGCACCAGATCACATCAAGAAACAAGGACGTGAGAAAGCCCCCGGACTCCTATGGTTACTCATTAACTAGAGCCCAAATCCTGGAGAATGTGGCAGCATGGTCTATCTTCCTCATCTACGCTTTGAAGATTCTGCTTGTTATCCTCGGCGTTGTTGGAATTGGTTCGTATGGATATATCACCCTATCTTCTTCATCTATATATATATGCCTTATTTCATTAGCTTCTCTAAGGTGTTCCCATGAATCGTTCTATGTAAAGGTTTCTAGACCTGCTCAAGGTGAAGTAATACCCGTTGTATGGGTATATATAGTGATACAAGAGAAATACTTAAGGTACACCCATTAGGTTGTGCCCTTTGTCCCTTGGACTTATAATATATTCTTCATTCACTTTTTCAAACCCCAACGGACAAATGACCCACCCTAGTTAGTGGTGTGCTCAAGTTAGTGCACACTATAAGTGTGCACTAAGTATTTCTTGTGATACAATATGTTGCTCTTTTTAGATATGCTAGAAGCATAGGAGGCGTGCTACAAGTCTTTTACAATGTTTGCGGCGCGAGGAATAAAAATGTGGGTTTTTATGGGTGTAGAAACAAATAAGAAAACTGAAAGCAAGGTTGGATATATCATTGGACTGGATTGATTGGAGATCATGTGGCATGGTGTAGACTATATCGTGCCACACTAGTTCGGATAGTCTGACATAAACAAGACATCAGAGCCTCTCAATCAGAGGCGTCAACTCACCGTCTCTTGTTGTTCCCTCGCAAGAAGATGGCATCATGGAGGACGAGCCGAAATTGACACTAGATAAAGAAGAGGTAGGCGGTGAAGGAATAGAGGATAGGGAGTAGGTGGAGGAGAGAAGAGAGGGGAAATGAAGGGGGGGGCTCTTCCTCGCTAATGCAAATGGCTGCAAGGTGTGCCCTATAGCACTTGAGAACCTCTCGATACTATTCGTGGCCGAGGAATTGGGGCCTAGCAGTAGTGGCGGGGCGATAGGGAGCACCTGCATGAGGGAGTCATCATCAGTCGTCATTCTCCTTCTTACTCTTATTCGACTCAAGAGGCTTCGGCAAGCCACTGATCGAGATAATGCTCGCATCCATCTTCTCTGTCGAGTAGGGGGCAGAGACGCTACGAGCGGCAAAGATGAGGCAAGGCGCCGGTGTAAGAGTAGAGGAGAGTGCACTGACTTGACTTGTTAACTCCTTCACCAACTGAAGACGATGTAGCAAAGATGCTAGCTAGGGGTTGTCTTCTAGACCTGCATCGCCCGATCGAACGAAAGAAATATGTTAGGGTGTGCCGATCATACCTAAGGACTGTAATATTCTAAGAATGGCCTTCTGATATTAGCATGGTATGATACCCTCAACTCTAACTAAAAGGTCCTTCTTCAAAAGTTGATACCCAATGTCTCATCGCATAGGGAAGTGATTGGACGCTGTATTGCGCTCACACACTGCCCATCCCGAGTGAACACAAAGAGTGTCTTGTCATGTTCTATGTGCTGATACTTGACAATGTGTTGTTACTAAAAACTATTGGATCTCAATTCAGTGGATCTTGATAGAGTCTGTTGTCAGTGATCAAACCATGACAGGCAGACTATCATTCTCTCTTATTGCATATTTTAGTGGATTGGAGTACGTCTTTGGGGTGGGCCGTCTATTGGCTGCCTCAAGTACGTACAACTAGAATGGGGTCCGTATCCATCAATACACGATGGATCCCACCGACTTATGTTTGGGGTGGGTAACGGATGGTCCACCCCCACAGGGGCAACAAGTCATTCCTTAGTGGATAATAGATGCTGGCATGGTGGTCATATTTTCATATAATTAATTTATACAAAAATAATAAAAACAATTCCTCATATCTTTATCTCAAACCTTGTCGAGTTTATACATACTAATCATATAAAATGTCCTCCTACAACAGTCTTTACCTTACATCAAACTATATATTTATGCAGCAAGAGTTACCCTCTAAATTTTCATATACATCGTCCTGGCTTATTTCATGGGTACATCGATGAAGGAATAAACCTTGCATGCACCAAATTAAACGCACACAGGGATTTGGAGAATGCACATCATCCGTGAGAGGAAACAGAAGCACAAGTATGCGTTCCAGATCATGGAGGAACTCGTCGAACGTTCTACCCTGTGGGAGTACGAAGACATGAGGAGACCACATTCGCAGTATGCGACCAAGAAAGGTGTAGTATATATATATCTTCGAATGCATCTAAATATATATATACTTATATATATATTTTTACATATTATATCTCAAGTTGAAATTACAGCCCACAAGTTAGGGTTTCGCAGAGACATGATGAGATCACATGTTTTAATTATTAGGGTAGTATTTGAATTTTTATATTTTTATTATGTTATATTGTGATTTTTTAAGATCAATAACGTACCCTTATATACCTTGTTAAACGATTTTGCACGCAGACACGCCGATCCTGATAGCAGCGAAGAAGGGGGTGAAGGAGGTGGTGAAGAAGATCCTGGACACGTTCCCGGTGGCGGTGCAGGACGTCGACGCGGAGGGCAAGAACGTGGTGCTGCTGGCGGTGGAGAACCGGCAGCCGGACGTGTACAAGCTGATGCTGAAGAGGATCACCGTGAGGGACAGCGTCTTCGGCATCGCCGACGCCAAGGGCAACAGCGCGCTCCACCTCGCCGCCACCCTCGGCGACAACCACCGCCCCTGGGCCGTCCCCGGCGCCGCCCTCCAGATGCAGTGGGAGATCAAATGGTACAAGGTAATTAATGAAGTAGATACGAACGATCGATCGATCGATCACAGGAGTAAGAGAAGATTAATAGGGCCTGAGTCGGTGGAGGTGTGCCTGCATGCCCTTGTCACTGCGTGCAGTTCATAGAGCGGTCCATGGAGCACGACATCTTCGTCAGCTTCAACAAGGAGGGGCAGACGGCCAAGGAAATCTTCTCCGACCACCACAAGGAGCTCATCAAGGAGGGCAGCAAGTGGCTCACCAACACCTCCCAGTCCTGCTCCGTGGTGGCCGCCCTCATCGCCGCCGTGGCCTTCGCCTCCATCTCCACCGTCCCCGGCGGCACCGACCAGAGGTACGGCACGCCGCTGCTGGAGAACAAGGTGGCGTTCGAGATCTTCGCCATCTCCTCGCTGGTGGCGCTGTGCTCCTCCGTCACCTCCCTGGTCATGTTCCTGTCCATCCTGACCTCCCGCTACGAGGAGGCCGACTTCGGGAAGGACCTCCCCCGCAAGCTCATCCTGGGGCTCACCTTCGTCTTCCTCTCCATCGCCGCCATGCTCGTCGCCTTCTGCTCCGCCCACTTCTTCGTGGTGCAGAGGAAGCTCCGCTACATCGCCTACCCCATCTACGCCGTCTCCTGCCTCCCCATCACCCTCTTCGCCATGGCGCACTTCCGCCTTTACATCGACCTCATCACCGCCACCATCACCCACGTCCCCCAGCGCGCCTACAAGATCCACTCCTTCTGAAGCCATCATATATATATACTTACCTCTGAATAAACATATAATTGCATGTTGTCTTAAACATAATAAAAATGGTTTGAAGACACATGTATTTAATACATCATAAATTTTAAAAATCTACATCACTTACGTGACACAAAATCAAAAATATATGTGTTCTAAAATAGTTTCACCAAGCCATTTTCCAAAGATAATTAAAGATGCCATCTTTTGTTCTCGTATTTTAACATTCAGTTAAAATTTGGCTATCTTTTTCTTTGTTCTCGTTATAAGTTTATAACATTCGGTGAACATATATAAATCAGAACCGATGTAAGTCCCACTGTCATTATAGCAACAGAGTTCATCCTATTGTGTCTAAGACTATTAAACATCCGAACACCTATTTTCACATAATGAGGTCTGTTTTTTTCAACCTAAAATCTCATAAAAAGCTTTCGAGAAAATTTTCATATAATACTTGTTTGGTACTGTGAAAAATTAATTCAGAATTTTTTTTACATAAATTAAGATTTTAACATCTTTGATGAACCTCTGTAAATTATTTTTCTGTATTTTTCATTCATGAAAGATTTTTATAAGTGTGATTACAATCTTCACTATAATGTTAGGCGCCAATTTCGGCGCCTAACATCCGACTTTAGCGTCCGACATTCGACGTCTAGCGTTCGGCGTCAAGTGTCCAACATTTGACATCCAGTGCTCGACGTCCGACGACGAATGCTTGACGTCAGATACTCAGTGACCGGTCGTCCCATGCCGACGTCCGGCGTCCGGCGACCTGGCATCCAGCTTCCGACAACTTGATGACCGATGTCCGACATCCAACGATCGAACACTCGACATCTAACGCTCGGCATGTGTTTACCTTTTTCCTATGATTGAATATATTATAGGAGTAACCAAACGGACCATGTGTTTCCTTGTTTCTTGTTGTATAGATCACGTTAGTTTATTAGTAAGTTTATGTGGTTATTACATGCAAAGCAAAGCATTTCTGTGTACTACGAATCCTCCAATGTTGTAAACAGAGTTGATCGATGGGTCCTGCAGTCACCCTGTTTCAGCCCAAACTGGGGCCCTTAATTTGCAGTGTGTGACTAAAACAGCAAGCGAGCTGATTGGAACAAGGAGTCGAGTTAATCGATCAACTTTACTGAACGCGCTAAAACGGAGAACATTTTCATGTACGGTTTACTTTTCATTCGGAGGTATCTGAAATGGATTCAGGTGAAGAAAAATAGAGTTATACTCACGTCGATCGAGTTTACGTCCTCGAACTGTTCTCCGACGAATCCACTCTTGGGACAAATCTTCTTTAGAGTTTTAGTTATATCTTTCTCGGGGTCTCTTTTCTATACTGGACTAATGTCTATGTTGGGTAGATCTTATGTAACTCTTTTTCAATTTATCAATAAAAAATAGCCATCCTTGGCCTTAAAAAAAAAATCGATCAACTTTACTTAATAGATTAAACCCTCCAACTAATTGATTAAATGGAAAATTCTTGGGAGACGGCTATATTGTGGTGGGTCCCGTTCTTTTCCATGACCTGCGGACTGCCAAGTGGTGAACATTAGACGTCCTTTCACGTGACTGTGGACTGCCCCATTATATATATGATTGTGTCATATTTTTTACACATTTTTATGTGCACAAAATCTTTCTCATTAATTCAAATTGGAGGAGGGAGTACATCCACTAGATAAGAAATACTAGTGAGAGAGATGGGAGGTAGAACAGATATCAAACAAGAACGTGCAGCGACAAGGAGATGGGAAAGTTTCCTGGAACAAGACAAGATTTTCTTTGGAAATAAGATGGAGGCCAAGTAATTCTTTCTGGTGGAAGTAACCACTCACAGTCTAGCTACTAGTAGAGTAAAACTAGCTGTACTAGCTATAAGGAGAATTTCTCATGAGAAGGACAGAACAGAGAAAGTAGGCACCAGTTAATGAGGACAACTTGGAGCAGGGTCGGTGGCAAGGACAGGAAGGAACTTGTCTTTGACGTGTGACACTGAAATAGATACTGTAGATGCTGAAAAAAAAAAATAAAAAAAAAAACAAAAAAAGGTGTGCATTGATAGAAAATTTTGAGGCGCTGGTGGTTGTCTAGTGCCCACGTTTTAGTATTTGATGGGTCTCGGCATCTGGCCCAATAGATTTTTTTTTTTTTGGTAGAAGGGTGGAGCACAAACGGCTCCAAAAACAGAAAGACAAGCTAAATAATCAGAGTTTTCTCACCTCTCCACACCTATCTAGATGTGCAGCAAAAATATTAAGTTAGTTTCCTTATAGAAAAGTAGTCCCTTGAAGCTTCTCCCCTGCAAATGGTACTCAAATCTTCAGATAAAGTATATGTCCAGTTGATATTAAACTTAGCAATCCTCGCTTGCTTT
Organism: Colocasia esculenta; assembly: GCA_014218235.1. Taxonomy (NCBI): domain Eukaryota; kingdom Viridiplantae; phylum Streptophyta; class Magnoliopsida; order Alismatales; family Araceae; genus Colocasia; species Colocasia esculenta. The sequence continues at coordinate 30,260 of JACBKR010003192.1, forward strand.
GCTAGTCAGTCCGCAGCCTTGTTTGACATTCTATCTATTAGGCACACTATGTGAAGATGCCAGGAATTGAGCTTGATACTTATCTTTTTGCTAGCTCTCTAATCTCCAAAGGTGTTTTGTCTGGTTCCTTAATGTCTTTAATAACTTCAGCATTGTCTCCCTCTATAATTAACCCTTCAAATCTTTGACCTCTGAACTTCTCTAGCTACACTATGTAGTAAGTGTTTAGCAGCTAGGATTTCCGCTTTGAGGATTGTAGTTTGCTTGAGATAAATTGCTCCTGCAGATAGAGTTGTGCCCATGTCATTTCTGAGGATAAACCAGCACCAGATGCACCATTTCTTGGCCTTCCTTTCTAGCTCCATCGAGTTGCCCTTTAACCAACCACTTTCTGGCTTTTCCCACCAATTCTTTAACAATTTTGCAAAGGTTCCAGATCTGGCCAATAGATGTCATAGCCAAACTCGATCGATCCAGGCCCACTAGACGATGTTGGGCCTTAAGAAACGTCGCGCGGCTCTTCGTTTCAAGCCGAGAGCGCCGTTAATCCTGGCCAGACCGAGAACAGATCGACTCAAAACTAAAACACACGTCAGCACTCCATGTTCCGCAAGTTACTCTAATGAAAATGTCCTTTTTGGGAGTTATTTTCACTTCTTAAGCAAAGATTTTCTCTGTCATTGTAATTATT
>JACBKR010003193.1:0-30812 GCA_014218235.1 Colocasia esculenta
CATATTTAGGCATCATCAAAATAAGAGATCCAACATTCTCGACTAACTATCTCCCTTCCACATTGACCTTCTTTTCTATAGCGTAATCTCTACCAATATTCGACCTTTTGTTGTGTAGTAGTAGTAGTTGTTGTTGCGAAAAGTTGCTACAATATTAGCCATTCCTTTCTTTACAAAAATCGGTTTGTTGTTTCTTTTCCCCTCACGCCTTCAACCTTAGCCATAGTATCTTCCACCAGTTGAGCTCTCTGGACAATCTTTGTGTAGGTGCAGATGTTATGTGGTGAGCTTTATTATGAACATGGGCTGCAGCCCATCCATGAACCAGTTGGCCTTCAGCTTTTCTGTACCCACCAGATGTGGGGCGTACTGAGCAAAGCGTGAAAACTGAGCTTCATACTCATCCACGGTCATCCCTTTCTATTTAAGTGTGGCAAACTCTGCATCCTTCTTCTCCTAGACTCTTTCCGAGAAGTACTAGCCCGAAATATCTTTAGTAACCCTTCCATTTTTAACTCAGCGGCATTTGGTAGATGGACCGAGGTGGCCTTCCACCAAGATCTGGAATCTTTGTTGAGTGAAAAGTAGCTAGTAACACTTTCTCCCTCGCCGTGCATTGCATTACTTGAAAAATTCGATCCATCTCTTCTAGCCAGTTCTCTACCTCGTTTGAGTTAGGGTCTAGAAAAATGAGGGGGGTTCAGGCTATGCTTGAGTGCCAGCTTGTACCACAATTTGCAGAGCCTGAGTAATTCCTGCCACTCTCCTGCATGCTTGCCATTAGTTGCGGGCCATTGCAAGTGAAGGAATTTATAAAGTTCTTGAGAAAAGAACAACGACTAATTAATGTCCTTATTGTATCATGAAGATTTTATGGGTATGGATGATTAGTTCTTACACTAGTTTATTCCCCGTCTCTACCCAATCTCACCAGGTACTATATGTATCATCCATGACGTAGATTCTTGGGTGTCACTTAAACCTAGAACTTACATATTCCTATTGTTTCCTAGACTCTAATATCACTAAACTGTCACATCCCGAGAATTACGCAGTAAAAAATTTAGAGTTTAAAATCAATATTCCGAGATGTGAACAGTCGGCACATAAGCCTCTAGCTAGCGAGCACTAGATGTGTATCAACACATGCATAAGAATAGGGCCCATATAATAAACATAATCAATTCTCATTCATTAACTCATAATGTGAATACAACTCCATTGACTACTCATAAAGACTTAAGAAAGGGAAAATACATGAGACTGTACTCCCTCACTACCTATTACATTGTTCTAACTCTCAAAGCAACTACTAACAGATATTACAACAGGACACGCTCATCACTCCGACGTATTCCCATCAAAGTCCTGTCCTTCCGCTTCCTCTTCAATGTCACCTATGATGTTCAAAGGTAGGGAATGAGCAAACTAGCCCAGTAGAATTTATATCTCAATGTACGGATAATGATATAAATGACTAGCAATTTAGAACTAGGCAGGCATGATTAACTAGATATGCAAGAACGATAAATCCATGTAAACGTGATACTTGAACAAGATACATTTGAACAATAGTGCTTGAACAAGATCTAGAATGAGGTAGCAAGATAGAACTAGCATTAGAACACTATGCACAAGCACACAAGATATCACTTAGTTGCAAGAACGCATGAAGTCAATAGATTTCAAGAATGCCATATGGCTATATCATGCAAGCAAGCACGCATGCACAGCACAAACTTTTAACACTTAAAACTTAATCAGGCACGAAGACACTAATGTGCACTAAGAATCTATGCCTCCTTGGAATGCACACTAGGACACATGTATGTGGTTATTGTATCTAGCATTCAACATGACACTATTTCCCCGTGCAGATGCAATGTCAGTAATCATTATACCCCATGGTTAACATTATATTTATGACTCACTGTCATTTGAGCTAAACTAGAGTCCTTGGACATTCGCCGTGTCCGATCAACATCTCACGATTTTTAAATGTAGATACCCATATTCATTCATGGCCAATAACATGAGTTTCAAGAAGTGTACAAGTCTATATCACGTTCATGATGATTGCAAGAAAGATAAGTCATGTGAACATGATGTCATGATAGCAATAGTCGAAAGAGAATTTCGGCAGCATAACATCGCAATTTACACTTTTAGTTAACTCTTTACATTAATGGCTTGAGTCCATGATTATAATCCACACTCACGAGAAATAGACGAGAAAGGAAGTGCAAACTATCTTCAGGGAACTTCAGTGGTACACCAACTCGGTCTCTATGAGGGAATCCACATAGTACAAAGATTTATGGAGGTCTTAGAGGAAATGTCACTAGTCTGCTGATACAGAATGACCGACTGAGAGTTTTGAATCCCCAAGAAGGGCTGCCTATAAGTGCGAGAGTGTAATGTAGAACGTGCCTCAATATCACAATCCATCGGTCTAAAACAAGGGGAAAGCAAGTAACATGATGACGTAATATAGAACGTGCAATTTTATCAACATGCTTTGCAGTATTTTAACATGATATTCATTCACTTAATAAGCTAGATCGTCAAGAGGAATAAATCAATCTCACAAAGGATAGATCAAGCATTTAAGAACCCTTAGAATAAGCTTTCAATTTATTATGACTTCTTCATGGTTAAGAACTTTTAAGCCACTAGATAGACTGAACAATGCTTATATAACACATATCATGCAAGACATACACTTAAGACTGTAAAAACAAGTCTCGGGTAGGCTTTAAAATATGCGACGGATTTAGTGGTCGCCTAATTCATGGCTTCAGGCAGTTAAAGCAGGTAAAATAGTCGGTGTTCTAAATCGCGACGGGGTCATCTGTCGCGTTCAAATCCCGACGAAACAGATGGACGCGTTTAAGACAGTCATAACAGAAACACGATGGGTATTCAACGCGTTCATGCAACACTCCTTAATACAAAATAGACACGAAAACCAAGAGCGAGAAAAAGTCCTAATCGTGACGGTATGATTGGTTGCGAATCAGACATGCACTAAAAACTACATAGCACACAATTTGATGCAATTGGATCCTGTCAGAATGAAAGGAAAATGTGACGGTCTTGGCTGTCGCCTTTAGGTAATCACGACGGGTTTGCCTGTCGCGATACCAGTCTCTAAAATGCGACGTCTTTAGTGGTCGCGGTTTAGAGTTGAACACGAAAATAGAGAAAAACATTGCAACCATGCATGTAAGGCCTATAACTCGAGATCTAGGACTCTTGGGTCAAAAGTATGTGTTGTGTTGAGTGTGTATTGGAATTTTTTAAAGTTGATTTTTAATGAAGACCATTGTACATCACTCATACTTTGATTTTGATGATGACATATTGGACAATTTGTACATATTGAATATAATAATAATGATGGTCTACACTTCATATTTCCAGTTCACATAATCTGTCAAAGTTGTGTCGACACAAGATGTCAAGTGTGTCGACACACCCTCTACATTCAGAGCATAAAAGAGTCAGTGGTGTCGACACATTGGATGTTGTGTCGACACAGTGTATGAATTCAACAAACAGTGAAGGAAGCAGTAGCCAGTGGTGTCGACACAGTCTGCTTGTGGTCGACACTCACTGTCCCTCCTAAAGCCTGTTCTGAAGCCAGTACCAGTGGTGTAGACACAGTCTGCCTGTGTGTCGACACACTTCGACTGAAGCTCAAAAATGGGAATTTTTATGGACACGTGTTTGCATGGGAATCAAGGGAATTGACCTAGATATTTTTACCCACACACTCCAAGGTCCACATGGACACATGGGAATATATATACCCATGATCCTCGTACTCCAAAGGAAGGGGAACTGAGACTTTTACAGAAGAAGAGGAGAAGAGCGGGAAAAGCTCTTGCATCCAGAAGGGAAGCAGAGGAGCGCCGCCAAAGGGAACAAGAAGAAGGAAGAAGAGGAGGAGTTCCTGATTGAAGATTTTCTGATCAGAAGGAGATCCATCTGAGTTTGTAATTCATTTGAGTGTCAATTTCTCTATGTGATCTGTGTATGTGTTCTACACAGATCACCTTATTCTATTTTGTACTACTTTTTCATTGTACTGAGATAGATCATGCTAGAGGATCTACTCTCTAATTGTGCTTGTTCCAGCAAACTTGGATCCTACGTAGTCCAGAGGTTTTGAGTACTGTGTACTCAGGTTTGGAGCCGTAGTGCTCTGGTTGGAGCCATTGTGCTCTGGTGCTTGAGCCGTCGTGCTCAAGTGCTTGTGAATTTGCTGAATTCACAAGCAGTCTGTGGAGTAGGTCGTCGTGCCTATCTCCTGGGTTTCTTTGAGTCATCGCACTCAAAGTGGTTGGAGTCGTCGTGCTCCAGGTTGTATGCACTAGTGTTAGTGGTTCCTCCTCGTCGAGGAGGTGGACGTGGGAGACACAAGTTGTGTTCTCCGAACCACCTAAAAATCTTCTGTGCACAGTGGTTTACGTGTGGTTTGCCATCTATATTCACTATACTCACACACCACTCTTGGATCTGATCGAATTGTGTGTATTACTCATTTTAATTCCGTTGCAGTACACACACATTCTTAGTTTATTTGATAAAGTCACTTATCTGATCCTAACAGTATGAACATGAAAGTTGTAGAGCATGATAAGTAGAAGAGATCTATAGTTTTGGGTTGACTCAATTCAATCTTGGGATGCGTGAAATATGGGTTTAATATAAAAATCCCTAATCATGCATGACTCTTGGAAAACACTTAGTACTCATGGCATGCTCGATGAAAATTAGGGAAAACTGGTGCATATGAAACTAGACACGATGAACTTTCATATGGTATATGATCTGTACATGTTTGGACCGAGAACACTTACCTTTGGTCGATGCTAAGATGAGTCTTTTGCAGATCGTTGCAGAATGCAGGTAGGAGAAAAGAGCTCCGATTGGGGGTGATCTCCACCTCCTCTGCTGCTCAAGCTCTACTCCTCATGACCCCATCATGTTGGTAACTAGTCTCCAAGGGTTTATGATGAGTATTTAAGTGTTTACAGTTGTTTAGAAGTTCTTTTACCACTAGGAAATGGGAACTCTGAGTTTTGATTAAATCCCTTCCTTAATATGAGGATTCTCACCTCATTTGAGTAGGAGAACCATTAGAAACTCCATAATATAGTTGGGTACGAATTGGGTTGCTATTTAAGTCTAATTGCCTTTGTTCTTGTCCTAATAGCCCCTTTCTATTTTTTGCTCAATTAGGGTTACAAATTTTGGGGATTTCTTCTTGTTTGGTTTTGATCTTTGGCTAAGAATGCATGTTTGACCCAACAATTATCCACTAGTTGTTTTGTCTCATTAGAAGACTAACCATGAGATTTATTTCATCTGAAGCTCAACTGTCGCACATATGATCATAACGTGTATGTTTTTTAACCACTTTGATAAATATTAAGTTGTTATTTCCAATTTATCTTTCATTTTTAATCACCAAATTTCCAGGGTGCTATAGAGCACAAAAGATAATTTAGCACAAATACACCTTCCTAATCCAATTTCAATTTCGCGAGCACAAATGTCCTTCCTTTAGCACAACGGTCATATATGCAGTAAATACAACATCTTGTCTTCAATTTCATTTTTCTGACCAAAATGCAATTCCTTAGCCCAACGCTCATATAAGGATCACAAAGATGATTTAGCACAAATACATCTTCTTGATCTCAATTTCATTTTTCTGAGCACAAATATCATTCCTTCAGCACAGTGATAAAGCATAATAACATGTCACTTATGCCTCTTGTTACAGGATGTTAGATCTAGATGGAGCTTTAGATGTCTTAGAGTGGAGGTGAATATGACTTTCTGCAAATTAAAAATATTTGGATATGAAAGAACACTTAACAAAAATGTTAGTACCTTGTGTGTTGTGTGTGAAACAAGTGTAACTTGGTGGAAACAATCACAAACAATACACAAGAGATTTATCCTGGTTCGGACCCCCTCTCAATTAGGAGTCGTACATCCAGTCCCCAAGCACCTATTGGGATTTCCACTAACCACCAAGAACAAACTTGGTATTCCCTTCAAAGAGGGCTATTACAACCGCTTGCTCCCAAGTAAGCCTTCCCTTTCAGAAGAGGCAAAACACCTCCTACAGCAGTAGCCCCTCCCTTTTACAAAAGGGGAACACACAGGGAACAACCCCTGTCATTACAACTCAAAAAAGTTACAGACTGAGTGTAGCTCAAAGAATGAGCAAGCACAGAGAAACAAAAGAGATCTAAAGGAAGAAGGATTGTAACACTTCTCTCTTTCTGATTCTAAAGTGGACTCTAAGAAGATGATCAAAAATTCTAATCCACCAAATGGTAGACTGGTTGAAGGCTTGAGATCTTGAATAACTAGGAGTTCGTTGTTTGGAACAGATTGCTATCTTTTCTTTCTTTCAGATTTTCTATGCAAATTTGTATGTCTATGTCTCTATGCATATATGTGTCTTCATAGAAACTTCGACTTCTTATATAGCCTTCAAGTCTTCAGTTGCCCGTTGTGATGTAGCCGTTTGAAATATAATCGTTGTAACTGAAGAAGATAGCTTGAGAAATTCATCTTCATATCCTGCTTATTCTCAATGGCTTCTTGGCTATTTTGGATAGCTTCATGCTCTGTTGATAGCCACAATAAATGTCTTCAAGCACCATACCCAAGCAAAGTCTTTTCTCTTTTCCACGGTTGGACTTATATCAAATAATATATTAGACAATGGAAATAAAAAGCAAGTCATTTGAAAAGATAACTTTCTGCTTCAGAGAAAAAGTATTGTCCTTAAAGCATGCAAGAGTAGGTGAGCTTTTAAGGAGGAATGAACACCTGCTTGGCGCGCAGTGTGTCTGCAAAAAATCTTTCCTTAATATCTAGAAACTTGTTAGTTAGGACATTAACAAATATCTTGTAAATTAGACAACTATCAAGGAACATTCTAAAATACAATACTCCATGTATGTTCTTATTAATAAATAAATTTGAATGCATAGAACATTAAGAACAAGATGTGAAATAGTACGTATTGGAGTTCAGAAATCATAAGTACAATAAAGAATGCCTCGGCTTCAGAGGAGTCAAAATACAAGAGTGTAAATTTAAACAATACATAATCAAGTGTTATCACAAAATAACATAGTCAGTTCATTAAATGACAATTAGAAGATCATAAAGGTCATTACAAACTAGTCGCACTAGAACTTCATCAAGAGATATGCAAGTAAACAATATTCTTTTAAGTACTAAAACTTCGATTTGATGAAAGTCGGAGTGGCACTATGACTGTTGAGATATGTTCACAAGTTGATATCAGACTTCAATTGTCTAGGAGTCGGAGTAGGACTTCGACTATTGTGATTTGTTTACAAGTTAGAGTCTCACTTTGACTTTCCGAGAGTCGGAGTTGAACTTCGATTGTCGTGATTTGTTCACAAATCGGAGTCTCACTTTGACTTTCCGAGTACCACAAGAAAAATGAAAATAGCGACCAACAAATTCGGTCACTATCACAAATAGTGACCGGATCTGTCGGTGAAGAATTTTTGGTCACAATATTGTGACCGAATATTTTCGGTCACTAATCTGGCTCCTTCTTAGAGACCATAACGATTCAATCTCTAAATGAATACATCAACTGATATATTTTGATCACTATTTCAGTCAAAAAATAGTAACAGAAATAATGCCTGAAATATTTCGGTCGTTATCAGCGACCGATAATTTTTGTCACTGTTTAATGACCGAAATAGTGACTGAAAACTATCGGTCGCTATACTCTGTAATAGTGACTGATAGATTCAGTCACAAAATAGTGACTTGAATAGTGACCGATATAATCGGTCACTACTCGGTCTCTAATTTTTAATTTTTTTAAAGTAAATATATTTTTTTTGAAAAAATAACATGTGTACATATAATAAAAATAAAAACCGTCCCTACATAAAATGTCAACAATAATTAAATTTCCACAATAATATACATTAAATGTCCATAATAATACATAAATGTCCATAACAATGAAAAAATATCATGGATCCTCCGCATCCTCCTTATCCTTGACTCTTCCGACGCCACTCGATGAAGGAACCTATAATAAATTAAAATTAAATACTATAAGAAATAAATAATTAATTTTTAGAGTTTATTTTTCTATTTCACTCACTTTTAAACTAAACTAATTTTATGAATTTAATTTAAACTCTAAAATAAACCGGTAGTCTAATTTGAACTTCATCAGTTTCCATGCGTCATACTCATCGCCCCCGCCCATGCTGGAACAAACTGAGGCCAATCGGATTAGTATTTCTAATTTTGTACCCCAAAACCTAAGTTCTTCATTTTTAAACTAACTAACTTTCTTATATGAATTTGAGCGTCGAGCTGAAATCGGGAGTCTGATTTGAACTCCGTCAGTTTCCACTAGTTACACTCATCGCCGCGGCCGTGTTGGAACAAACTGGACACCGATCGGATATGTATTTAATTTTTGACCTCCAAACCTATGTTTTTAGTTTTTTAACTAAACTAACTTTCTTATGTGAGTTCGAGCGCCGAGCTCAACATGGGAGTTCGATTTGAACTCCGTCAGTTTTCATGAGTCACATTCATCGCCTCGATCGTGGTGGAACAAATCAGAGGCCAATCGGATTAGTATTTCTAATTTTGGACTCCCAAACCTAAGTTCTTCATTTTTAAACTAAAATAACTTGCTTAATGTGAGTTCGAGCGCCGAGCTGAAACTAAGAGTCCGATTTAACTCCGTCAGTTTCCACAAGTCACACTCATCGCCCCAGCCATTTTGGAACAAACTGGACACCGATCGGATAAGTATTTCTAATTTTTGACCTCCAAACCTATGTTTTTAGTTTTTTAACTAAACTAACTTGCTTAATGTGAGTTCGAGGGCCGAGCTCACATGGGAGTTCGATTTGAACTCCGTCAGTTTCCATGAGTCACACTCATCGCCTTGACCATGGTGGAACAAATCAGAGGCCAATCAGATTAGTATTTATAATTTTGGACTCCAAACCTAAGTTCTTCATTTTTAAACTAAAATAACTTGCTTAATGTGAGTTCGAGCGCCGAGCTGAAACTAGGAGTCCGATTTGAACTTCTTCAGTTTCCACAAGTCACACTCATCGCCCTAGCCATTTTGGAACAAACCGAACACCGATCGGATAAGTATTTCTAATTTTGGACCTCCAAACCTAAGTTTTTAGTTTTTTAACTAAACTAACTTGCTTAATGTGAGTTCGAGCGTCGAGCTCAAAATAGGAGTCCGATTTGAACTTCGTCAGTTTCCATGAGTTACACACATTGCCCTCACCGTGCTGGAACAAATTGGAGGCCAATCAGATTAGTATTTCTAATTTTGGACCCCCAAACCTTAGTTCTTCATTTTTAAACTAAACTAACTTGCTTAATGTGAGTTTGAGCGCCGAGCTCAAACAGAGAGTCCACAAGTCATACTCATCGGCCCGACCATGTTGGAACAAATCGAATGCCCATCGAATAGGTATTTCTAATTTTAGACTCCTAAACCCAAGTTCCAATGTTTTAAACTTAGTGATTAAAATTGACTGTTAGAATAGAAAAATTAAAATTAAATCAATTTACTCACATGAGGGGCTTGTGCTGATGTCGATGGCGCTGCCTGAGAAGGAATACTGACCTGGAAGAAGGCCTTGAAGAGGGCATGAGAGAGGGCCTGGGATAGAGCCTAGGAGAGCTGGGCTTGCACAGTTTCGAACACCTATGTATGCATCATGTGGACTAGACAAGGCTCCAAACCAGATATCTCATCTTGAATGAAGCCCATCACCTCACTGGGAGCAATACCTGGAGCACTAGGTGTGGTGAATGCACCAGGTGTCGTGAATGCAATAGTCGCCTGTGAGCCTGAACTCGAGGCGCAAGATAACACTCTGTGTCACGTCCTGAGAATTACGCAGTGGATATTAATAATGCAGAATAATTCGAGTCGATATCTCGAGATGTGAACAGTCATCAAATAGGCCTCTAGCTAACTAGCACTAAATGTATAACAACATACATTATCATAGGGCCCAAATATTGAACTCAACTAATCTTGTATTCAAATCTCAACTCATTGTATTTCAAATGGAAACTATTATAAGACTAAGACTCAATAAAAGCAAAGTACATAATACCTCACTTCCTACTATATTGTTCTAACACTCAAATAAACTAACTATAGATAGACTCATAATTGGAACGCTCATCACTCAGACGCATTCCCATCCTCGACTTGCTCCTCCTCTTGAACATCATAGTCACCTAGATTGGGTAAAAGTAGGGGATGAGAAAACTAGTCCAGTAGGATTTATATCTCAGTGTGTGGGCAATGATATAAGTGATTAACAATTTAGAACTAGGTAAGCACAATGAATGTCATGATATGCATGTACGAATAAAACTCGTTAAAACATGATACATGAACAAGCTAGATAGAGGGATCATGATAGAAGAAGATCTAGAACAAGATAACAAGATAGAACGAGCAATATATCACTTTGTACAAGCACGCAGATTTCACTTGATGTCAAGAACGCAAGATATCACTAATTGCATTAAATGCAAGATGGCCATATCACGCAAGCAAGCACGCACGCACGAGCACAATCATGTAACACTAATCAGGCATGTAGACACTAATGTACACCAAGAAAAGATCCATCACGAATGTATACTAGGACACGTGTATGTGGTTATTGTATCTATCATTCAACACGACACGCATGACTCCCTGCGTAGATGCAACACCAGTAATCATTATACCCCATAGTTAACAACATATTTATGACTCTCCATCATTGGGGTTAGACTGGAGCCCTTGGACACTCGTCGTGCCCAGTCAACATCTCACTTAAATTTTAAATGTAGATACCTACAGTCATTAATATTGGCCAATGAGAGTTTCAATAAGTAAGTAAGTGTAATGTCATGTTCACGATGATGATGAGAACAAGTAATAAGTAAATGAACATGATTTCATGAGAACAATGGTCGAGAGATAAATTTGGCAGCATAACGACATGATTATACTTTAATTCAATCTTTACATTAATGGCTTTAGTCTAGATTGTAAATCACACTCACGAGAACAAGATGAGAGGGGAAGTGCACTCTATCTCCAGGGAACTTCAATGGTACAAGCAACTCGTCGGCCATGTGAGAATCCATGGTCTAAGGAGATTTATAGAGGCCTTGGAGAAAAAGGTCGCTAGTCTACCGATTCGGAATGACAGGTAGAGAGCTTCCAAATTCCCAAGAAAGGGCTGCCTAGTAGTGATGTACGCATCTCAATCCATAGTCCATCGGTCTCAAATTCGCAGAAAGCAGTTAACATGATGGCATGTAATGACCAATGCATTTAACTACACATGGGTTTGCAAGATTTTAAGATACTAATTATCATTTAAATAAGCTAGAACAGTACAAAGAGTGAATCAAAAGTTACCTGAATAGTCACGTCATTAAGAAAGTAATTAGAATAATGTTTGGGTACATAAAGCTTATTAAATGGGTTAACACTTTTAAGTCATTAAACAGATGTCCTATAATGATCAAACCCAAGATATGCAAATGACACACGAGATAACATGTTAACAGACCTCGGGTATGGCTAAAACTACGAATCCAATACAGAGGACGCACTTAACAATGCATTGCACAGCGAAAACAGTGAAATCAGTAAAACGTCCAAATCGCGTCCACATGCATGGCCGCGTTCATGATTGAATCGCGGCGGGGGATAAGGCGCATCTACGGAAAACATTAAAAAAGAGGCTTGGGCGGGAAAACTTCTAAAACGCGTCCGGGGATCCGGCCGCGATTCAGATTAGCACATACTCCCAAGCGAGCGCGCAAACCCACGCGGCCATTGACGGGTCAACATCAAAATCACGTCCGGGGTGGCGGACGCCTTTCATGGGATCACGTCGCCCCTAGGCGGCGCGATACCAGGGCGTTGAATCGCGTCCACCTGCATGACGTGATTCAGGGTCAGACCGAAAACCCAGAAAAACTACACTCGGGGGGGGGGGGTTCGATCATGCAACGCTTATATCTCCTAAACTAGGGCTCTTCGGACAAAAGTCTCAACATGAAAATTGTTGGGAACATGACAAAGGAGAGAACTATGATTTTTAAATAATTTTAAACGGCGTCAAGATGTGTGATAAATCGACTTAAGTAGGAAAAGACCCTAACATGTGCGACATTGGCAAAACGCTTATAATTCAAAATCTACTCATTGGCATTCAATGTAACTAGTGGCAAACGAAATTTAACTTGATGCTATACACATGAGTATAAGATATGTTAAGGTTTGGCCCGAGAAAACCTACCTTTTGGGTTGATGAAGTCACATTTTTTAGAAAACTGCGTTCAGACCACTTGGAAGAGAACGCTTACTACACCCGATCTACTGAATGAAAAATAGTCAAACTAGTGGGATTAGGAAGTAGACCCAACCCCCTTTCCAGGGGTATAAGCCTTGCAATGTTTGGTTATGGTTTGACTCACCTTTGGTCTACCACAAGAAGGGTTGTCTACACCAGTTGAAGCAGAACGCAGCAGGGAAAAGCTCCGAGTTGGGGCGGTTTCCTCCTCCCTGGGTGCTCAAGATCAGCCTCCCACGACCCCAACAATGTATATTTTCATCCCCTAGGGTTTGGTGGAGAGTATTTAAGCAACCATGGTGTTTAGGAGTCTACTATGACAAGGAAACTATGGTTGTGGTTTTTGCTTGTTAGTTTCCTAATTGAGGATTTCTTCCTCCATTAGAGTGTGTGAGGCTTTAGGAAACCTCCAACATAGTTAAGCACGAATTTGGGTTGCCAAGAGTGCAAGATCTCTTCTCAATTCAACTCTAATTGCCTCTTTTTAATTTCAGCTTATTTAAGCTACGAATTTCCATGCAATTTCTTGCTTCATTTGATTTTTGGTTCATATGTGGTCCATTGGCAAAATTAAGATATTGGGTCATTAATATATATTTTTGAAAGTCTCCCCAATATTTTTATTTAATTTATGGTTGCGTCGTATTTCCGTGTTAACGGTTTTCCGACTTGTTTCCTAATTTGGATAATCGGTCACAATAACTCTTAAACCTAGCCCAATATTTTTATTGACCTAGATTCTTGATGGGTCATTAGAGTATATTATTTGAAGTTCGTATATGATTTTTGTTTATTTTCTGACTCATCCAGTACGTGTGATAATGATTTTCTGACTTATTCATGAATTACGATAATAAGTCGTGAAACACTTTAAACTTGGCTAATCTGATTTTTCTTGGCACAAATTTCTTTTTGAAACATTTATTAATAATGTTTGGGGTCGATTTATATTTTTACAGAATTTTCTGATGTGTTTTAGCACATACGATTGAGGTACGTATGTTTTAAATAATTTGATATTATGGAAATTATTATTTCCATTTATGCAAAATTTTATTTACTAAATTTTTTGGGGTGCTACACCCTCCCCCACTTAAGAGAATTTGGTCCCCAAATTCATAGACCATTATTGGCCTTGATAGTTATGATCCTTGAGGTCGTTTCAGATTTAATTCCTCTAACTTATTTCAACATCGTGGATGCTAGTCCAACATCTACACCTATAGCCACCCGTACTATTCATTTGGTTCCTTCCACTCCTGGTTTCCTTCCACGGTTGACATAACTCCATCTTAATCCTCCAGATGAACTATGGTATAATTACTAGATTATTCCTTTCTAATTTCTCCTTAATGATCTCCCCCACTTAGAAATGTACTAATAAGAAAAACATCATAGATCAGTCTAGGGGTTTAATAATCATACCTCCATCCGGGAGCTCTGATTGCGTCGCATTCACACGTCCTTGACGCTTTACCACTCCTTGGTTCCATCCAACTTGGTCTTTTATCATGGGACAGTTTGGTATACGATGTTCATGACTCCCACATCGCAGGCAAGCCCTGACCTTCTTCCAGCACTTGTCCGCTTGGTGCTCAGGCTTGTCGCAAAATTTACAATGCTCCACCGTCGTTGTTTCTTCTACTTTGATCTTTTTCTCCATGCCATAGTGCTTCCCAGTTTTTGGCCTTATGTTGTTGTTGTAGTTGTTATTATGGAAGGTTCCAGTCGTATCGACTTGTCACGTCCCGAGAATTACGCAGCGGATAGTAATAATGCGGAACAATTCAAGTCAATATCCCGAGACGTGAATAGTCGACAAATAAGCCTCTAGCTAGCACGCACTCAATGTATAACAACATACATCATCATAAGGCCCAAATATTGAACTCAACTAATCTTTTATTCAAATCTCAACTCATTGTGTTCCAAATGGAAACTAATATAGGACTAAGACTCAATAAAAGGGAAATTACATAATACCTCACTTCCTACTACATGAGTCTAACACTCAAAGCAGACTAACTATAGCTAGACACATAGTTGGAACGCTCTTCACTCGGACGCATTCCCATCCTCGACTTGCTCTTCCTCTTGAACTTCATAGTCACCTAGATTGGGTAAAAGTAGGGAATGAGCAAACTAACCCAGTAGGATTTATATCTTAATGTGCGGGCAATGATATAAGGGATTAGCAATTTAGAACTAGTAAGCACGATGAATGTCATGATATGCATGTATGAATAAAACTCATTAAAACATGATACATGAAATAGGCTACATAGAGTGATCACGATAGAACAAGATGACAGATAGAACTAGCAATAGATCACTTGGTACAAGCACGCAAGATTTCACTTGATGTCAGAACGCAAGATATCACTATTTGCATTAAATGCAGGATGGCCATATCACGCAAGCAAGCAAGCACGCACGAGCACGATCATATAACACTAATCAGGCACGTAGACACTAATGTACACCAAGAAAAGGTCCATCAAGAATGTACACCAGGACACGTGTATGTGGTTATTGTATCTATCATTCAACACGACACGCACGACTCCCAGCGCAGATGCAACGCCAGTATCATTATACCCCATGGTTAACCGTATTTATGACTCTCCATCATTGGGGCTAGATTGGAGCCCTTGGACACTCGCCGTCCTGGTCAGCATCTCACTTAAAATTTAAATGTAGATACCCACAGTCATTAATAGTGGCCAATGAGAGTTTCAATAAGTAAGCATGTGTAATGTCTTGTTCACGATGATGATGAGAACTAGTAATAAGTAATTGAACATGATTTCATGATAACAATGGTCAAGAGATAAATTCGGCAGCATAACGGTATGATTATGATTTAGTTCCATCTTTATATTAATGGCTTTAGTCTAGCTTGCAAATCACACTTACGAGAACAAGAAGAGAAAGGAAGTGCACGCTATCTCCAGTGAACTTCAATGGTACAACCAACTCGTCGGCCATGTGGGAATCCATGGTCAGAGGAGATTTACGGAGGCCTTGGTGAAAAGGTCGCTAGTCTACCGATTCGGAATGACCAGTAGAGAGTTTCCAATTTCCCAGAAAGGGGCCCTAGACGTGTAAGTGTGGGGTGATGTACGCGTGTCTCAATTCACAAACCATCGATCTCAAACTCACGGAAGCACTTAACAATATAACATGGAATAAACTATGCTCTTTAACAAACCATGATTTGCAAGATTTTATAAGAACCATTATCATTTAATATGGTAGAACAATAGGGAGATTAAATCATAAGAAGCATGAATGGATCATAACATTTAAGGAGCACTTAGAATAGCATTCATGTAATTAAAGCTTTTAAATGGGTTAATCACTTTTAAGCAATTAAAATAACCACCATGCAATGATCAGACACAAAACATGTGAATTACACACTAAATATCATTAACCAGACCTCGGTATAGCGGTTAGATTTGCAAGAAAATAAGTGGGGGTTTAATGCAAAATCCTAAGATCGTGACGGGTGCATATGAAGAAGGCGACAGGGCGGTCAGACCCGAGGTCAGGTCGCGACAGACCCCAGTAAGGGTCATGATGGGTCGGGACCAGAACACGACAGGGTTATGTGAAGAACGCGACGAGGCAGTCAGATCAGGCAGCTAGATAGCGACGGAGCGCTTCGTCGCGTTCAGAACGCGGCGGGGTTGGTGTCACGACAAGACCTAGAACACGGCCTATCGGGCCGTCCCGTTCACAGGGTCTACGCCTGACATCGACAGAGAAAAGACATGTTCTTGGATTGCGGTCCAGAACTGCCTTATATTGACACAGGGTGCTTCAAAAATAGAGAACAAATTGTACAGGGTATGAAAAATAACGAAACCAGTTTTAAACTAACCTAGACATGCAAATATGCTTCCAGTAAATTGGAATTAGAAAATAATTAGGGTTTTGATAGGCTTTAATCAAGTCAAACTCAACGTATAAGACAAGTGTAACTTGAAGACGTAGTTTCATGCAACAACCCTGTTACCATGCTTATAACTCTCTAACTAATGATATTTAGATAAAACGTTCAACACAAACATGACGTGGACAATGAGTGGAAAAACTTGCATGTTGTGGGCTTGCTCTAATTCAGTCTCAAATCACATGCAACGTATAAAGAATGGGAAAAGTCCTAACAGTGTGCGACTTGGGGAAAACGCTTATAATTCAAAATCTACTCATTGAAATTCGATGAAACCAGTGGGAAACGAAAGTTAACTTGATGCTCTACACATTGGTATAGGATATGTTAAGGTTTGGCCCGAGCAAACCTACCTTTTGAGTTGATGAAGTCTCATTCTCCAAAAAACCCATGTTCAGACCACTTGAAGGAGAACACTTACTACTCCATGTATACTGCATGGAATTTGGGCATTCCACTTGGGTTAGAATGTAGACTTGACCCTCTTTCCAGAGGTATAAGCCTTGCATGGTCTGGTTTAGGTTTGACCTACCTTTGGTCGACTTCAAGATGACTGTCTATGCAGGTCGCAGCAGATGCAACGGGAAAGAAGATGAGCTTCTTGTGGTCGATCCACAGCTCCCTAGCCACCAAGAACTCCTCCACATGACCCCAACAAGTTCTAAAACTCGTCCCTAGGTTTGGTGAAGAGTATTTAAGTAACCTTGGTGTTTAGGAGTCCTATTGTAACTAGGAAAGAAGGGGTGCAGGATTGGATTGTGTCTTTCCATAATTTAAGGATCATTCCTCCATTAGAGAGTCTTGGCCATCAAACAATCTCCATGGGTGGGTAGGCACGAATTTGGGTTGCCAAGATTGCAAGATCTCTTCCCCAATCCAACTCTAATTACCCCTTTCTAATTTCAGCCTATTTAAGCCACGAATTCCGTACATTTCTTGTTTTATTGGATTTTTGGGTCATATGTGGTCCATTGGCCCAATTAGATATTGGGTCATTATTATATAATGTTGGAAGTCTCTCCAAACTTTTATTTAATTTTTGATTACGTCGTATTTCCGTGTTAACAGTTTCCTGACTTGTTTCCTTATTTAGATAATTGGTCGCAATAACTCTTAAACTAGTCCAAATGATTTTTATTAACCCAAATTTCTTGATGGGTCATTAGGGGATATTATTTGAAGTCTGTATATGATTTTTATTTAATTTTCTGACTCATCCAAGTGTGTGTGATAATTATTTTCTGACTTATTCATGATTTACAATAATAAGTCTCAAACACTTTAAACTTGACTAATCTGATTTTCTTGGCACAAATTTCTATGTTAAACCTTTAGTAATAATGTTTAGGGTTGATTTATAATTTTTACGGAATTGTCCGATATGTTTTAGCACATACGATAATGATACGTATGTTTTAAATACTCTGATATTATGGAAATTATTTATTTCTATTTATTCGAATTTTTATATAGTTAAAATTTCTGGGGTGCTACACCCTTCCCCACTTAGAGAATTTGGTCCCCAATTCATGTATAGAAAATTATTGTACAAGTGAGGTGTGCTTACTTGTGAATAGCTCCGGGTATCTTTTGCGCATTGCTTCCTCGGTTTCCCACGTGTCGTCCTCATCCATGCGTTGATTCCATCTAACCCTTACCAGTGGATAACCTTGTTCCTTAATTGGCACAGTTCCCGGTCCACGATCTTAATTGGCTTCTCTTGATATGTTATGTCTTTGTTGAATTCTAGAAGCTCATATTCTATGACGTGCCATGGATCTCGTACATATTTTTTCAACATGAATATGTGGAAACATTGTGTATTCCATCCATTTGTGGTGGTAAAGCGAGACGATATGCCACCTCGCCGACTCTTTCAAGGATTTCAAAAGGCCCGACAAACCTTGGTGACAACTTGACTTTATGCCAAATCGCCTAATCCCACAGCCTGAAGACACTTTCAAGAATACATGTTCACCAACTGAAACTCTAGGTCTCTTCTTCTATTATCTGCATATGCCTTTTGTCTTTACTGTGCCACTGCCATTCTTTCTAAAAGTTTTACCTTCTCTGTGGTTCCCTTATCATCTCGGGTCCTAGCATTTGTTTTTCGCCAACTTCATACCAACATATGGGGATCGGCAACTCCTACCATAGAGGGCTTCAAATGGGCCATTGAATGCTATCTTGATAGCTATTATTGTACGCGAACTCCACAAGAGGTAAGTGTTCGTGCCAGCTACCTCCAAAATCTAGGACACATGCTCTAAGCATATCTTCATCACCTGGTTGGTTCTCTCCGTCTGACCATCTGTTTGTGGATGGAAGGCCGTGCTAAAGTTTAGTTTAGACCCCAAGGAGTAGTGCAGTCCTTTCCAAAAGTGGATGTAAACCTAGGGTCTCTATCAAACACGATAGACACGGTACTCCATGTAATCTGACTATTTCCTTCACATACAATGCAGCCAGAACATCCACTGACCACTTATTCTTCACTGGCAAGAAGTGAGCTGACTTAGTTAAGCGGTCGACTATAACCCATACCATCGAATCCTCCTCTAGATTTGGGTAGTCCGAAAATAAAATCCATCCCTATACCTTCCCATTCCATGCCAGGATTTCTAGGGGTTTGAGTTTACCTGTGGGTCGCAAGTGTTCTGCCTTGACCCTTTGACATGTTAAGCATCGGGTGACATATTCCGCAACCTCTCTTTCATTAGGCCATCAAAAGCTTCTTTTCAAATCTTGATACATTTGGTAGTTCCCAGATGAATGGTATACCTGGTCTTGTGTGCCTCGTCCATAATCATTTTCTTTGTCTCCGCATGATCGGGTACGCACACTCGATCCCAGAACAATAGTCTTCCATCTTCAGTTAATGAGAAATCCGACCTCTGGTCCAGATTGGCCTTAATCTCCACAAGCACAGGGTCATTGTTTTGGAGTGTTGTGATGTCCTCCTGTAGTACAGGTTGTGCTCTAATACTAGCAACAAGGCATCCCTTCTCTTTGATGTCAGCATCAATATTTAACTTGGCGAAGTCTTCTAATAACTTCCATTCGTCCACCATTAAACTTGACAAGGTGATCATTGGCTTTCTACTTAGAGCATCTGCCACAGCATTTGCTTTTCCTGGATGATATTGGATCGTGAAGTCGAAGTCCTTGAGATACTCCAACCACCTCCACTGTCTCATATTCAAGTCCTGCTGAGAAAACAGATACTTCAAGCTTTTATGGTCAGAAAACACAATGAATTTCTCACCATATAGATAATGACGCCATATCTTCAAGGCGAAGACTACAGCAGCTAGCTCCAGATCATGTACTGGATAGTTGTCCTCGTGCTTCTTCAATTTTCTGGACGCGTAGCATATAACTTTCCCTTTTTGCATTAGCACATAGCCGAGGCCGATTTCGGATGAATTGGTGAATACTTCAAAACTACCCCCAGCAACTGACAGTGTTAGTAAGGGTGCTGAGGTAAGGTGCTCCTTCAATGCCCTGAAACTTTCTTCACATTCATCAGTCCATGCAAAAGGATTCTCCTTCCTGGTAAGCCTGGCCAATGGTACAACTATCTTTGAGAATCATTAATGAAGCGGCGATAATAACCGGCTAAACCCAAAAGCTTCTAATCTCCGACACAGTTGTCGGCCTTTCCCAGTTCTTTACCACCTCCACAGAGATTCCCTCCTTGGATATGATGTGACTAAGGAAGGACACTTCTTCCATCCAGAATTCACACTTACTAAGTTTGGCATAGAGTTGATTATCTCTGAGCACTTGCAGAGCAACCTTCAAGTGTTCTTCATATTCTTCTTTGGATTTGGGGTAAATAAGGATGTCATCAATGAACACCACTATAAACTGGTCCAAGTATAGCCTATAGATGTTGTTCATAAGTTGCATGAAAGCTGCTGGAGCATTGGTTAAACCAAACGGCATGACTACGAACTCATAGTGACCATATCTACTCTGGAATGCAGACTTGTGAATATCCTCTTCCTTTATTCTTAGTTGATGGTAGCTGATCTTAGATCTATCTTAGAGAAATATTGTGCACCGAAGATCTGGTCAATAGCTCGTCGATGCGAAGGAGTGGATACTTATTGTTTATTGTCAACTGGTTCAACTGACGATAATCAATGCATAGCCTCATTGTCCGTCCTTCTTCCTGACGAATAGCTCTGGCGCTCCCCAGGGGATGTGCTAGGCCTGATAAAACCTTGATCTAGAAATTCTTGGATCTGTCTCTTCAACCCATGCAATTCAATAGGGGACATATGGTATGGGGCTTTTGAAACAGTGGCTGCCCTAGGAGTAACTCAATAGTGAAGTTTACCTCCCGCTCGAGTGGTATACCCGGTAATTCCTCTGGAAATACATCAGGATAGTCCCTGGCTATTAGAATGTCTTCTAGGGTTGGTTTCTTCTTTTCAGTTGCCAAGACGGAAACTAGGAAAGCATCACAACCCTGGTTGATCAACTTAGAAGCCTTTAAGGAGGATATCAAGATAGGGTGTTTATGATAACGGGTACCAAGTAGTGATAGAGTTGGAAGGTTTTGTCTTTTGAAAGTGACCCTCCTATGGCGACAGTTTACATCGGCATCATATTCAATTAGCCAATCGACACCCAAAATGGCATAATAATCCTTCATGTCTAAACAGATAAGGTCGGCATGGAGATTGTGTCCTCCAATTATAGTTTCACATTTCGGAAGTAGTGAGTGAGTTCAGATTCTGAGCCTAGGAGATGCTACAGTGATCTTGGATTTCAAGGGTACAGGTTTGACAGGTAGAGTTGCAGCAAATGTGGTAGAAATAAATGAATATGCAGCTCCAGTATCAATAAGCACAATGCAGGTGCGAGTGTATGGAAATGGTACCTTTCACCATACCCCCTTCCTCAGGTAGGTCAGCTTCTATGACAGCATTAAGTGTCCCTGACGCCGTGGTACATTCTGAGCTCTACCCGGCTGGTCCTTCAGCATAGGACAATCAGGAATACGGTGGTCACGACCTCCGCATTTCAAGCACGCCCCGAGCTTCTTCCAGCATTCTCAGCTCGGTGCCCCAGTTTATCACAGAATTTGTAGTTTTCAGCCAACTGCCTACCTTCCACTTTGACTCTCCTGTCTCCAGCAACATCTCTTCCGACATTCGGCCTCTTGTTGTTGTTGTTGACGTTGTTGTTACGAAAGGTGGAGCAATATTAGGTGCTCCCTTCTTGACGAAGACCGGCTTGGAGTTGTCCTTGCCCCTCATGCCCTCCACTTTGGCCATGGTGTCTTCTACCAGCTGAGCTCTTTGGACCATCTCAGTGTAAGTTTGAATATTGTGTGGTCCGAGCCTTTCAATGAACATGGGCTGAGCCCATCCATGAAAGGTTAGCCTTCAACCTTTCAATTCCCACAGGTGTGGGGCATACACAGCAAGACGCGCGAACTGAGCCTCATACTCAGCCACGGTCATTCCTTTCTATTTTAGTGCGGCAAACTCTGCTGTCTTCTTCTCCTTGACTCTCTCAGAGAAATACTTTCCTCGGAATATCTCCAGAAATCCGGCCCACTCCAGTTCAGCTACATTTGGCAGGTGGGCCGAGGTGGCCTTCCACCATGCTCGAGCATCTTTAGTAATTGGAAAGTGGCCAGTACCACCTACTCCCTATTAGTGCATTGCATCACCGGAAAATCCTTTCTATCTCCTCTTGCCAATTCTCTGCCTCGTCTGGATCAGGGGATCCAGAGAAACGAGGAGGGTTTAAACTCCTAATATCCGGTGCAGATCACCGGCTCCATTCCTTGCAGCTCCAGCCTGATTTCCAGCCTGAACTACATTTTGTAATGCCTGGGTCAATCCAGCCACGGTTTCTTGCATAACTTGCAACTGATTACGAGCCATTACAATTGAGTGTTAGAGTTATGAGGGTTCCTGAGAAAAGGATGGAAACCAATTAATGTCTCTAGATACATTATAAGAGTCAATGGGTAGGAGTGTTTGTTCATTCTATCATATTCCCAGTCTCTACCCATTCTCACCAGGCACAATATTTAATTTCCATGACCCAAGTTCCATAGGTATCTCCTCATCCTGAGACATATATCTTATTTGGTATTCCTAGGCTCTGATACTACTAAACTGTCACGTCCCGAGAATTACGCAGCAGATAGTAATAATGCGGAACAATTCGAGTCGATATCCCGAGACGGAATAGTCGGCAAATAAGCCTCTAGCTAGCACGCACTAAATGTATAACAACATACATCATCATTGATGATCAGTCTATCCCCGTGTAATTTTAATTAATTACATATATATATATATTGATAATTAAGAAAACCAAACAAGAGTTTATCAATTATATCTAATGAATATTTCATAAGTCTTAAGTACAGGAAAAACACCAAGGTCAAACAAGCCCACAAAAGGTATGCATTACTTCTCTGAAGCTTTAATCTCTTCAACTTATTATTTCACTAAGTTCATATCGACTTCTATTGAAGGCCATAACGATTTCTTTATAAGCATATCGATTTCAGTAGAATTATCATAACGATTTCCTTTCTGGCTGAAAAGTCTTGTTGTTTCAAACAAGTCGATGCCACAACGATTCTACAAGTCATCGCAACGATTTCTTTAGACAACGTAACGACTTGTTCGTCGCAACGATTCCTTAAGACATCGTAACGATTTCTTTAGAATTTGTAACGACTTGTTCGTCGCAACGATTCCTTAAGTCATCGTAACGATTTCTTTAGAATTCGTAACGACTTGTTCGTCGCAACGATTCCTTAAGTCATCGTAACGATTTCTTTAGAATTCGTAACGACTTGTTCGTCACAACGATTCCTTAAGTCATCGTAACGATTTCTTTAGAACTCATAACGACTTGCCCGCCGTAACGATTTCTTTAGTGATCATAACGATTTCTTTAGAACTTGTAACGACTTGCTCGCCGTAACGATTTCTTTAGTGATCATAACGATTTCTTGAGAACTCATAACGACTTGCTCGCCGTAACGATTTCTTTAGTGATCATAACGATTTCTTGAGAACTCATAAAGACTTGCTCGCCGTAACGATTTCTTTAGTGATCATAACCATTCTTTAGAACTCGCAACGACTTGCTCGCCGTAACGATTTCATAAGTCATCATAACGATTTCTTTAGAACTCGCAACGACTTGCTCGTCACAACGACTCTATAAGTTACCATAACGATTTCTTAGAACTCGCAACGATTTGCTTTCTATAACGATTTGGTAAGTGTTTCACATCGATTTCTTCAGAAACACAACGACTTGCTTTCCATAACGATGTGGTAAGTGTTTCACATCGATTTCTTCAGAAACACAACGATTTGCTTTCTACAACGATTTATTAAGTGATTCACAACGATTTCTTCTGTCTCATAACAATTTGGTCAACCTGACTTATTCATAACGATTTCATAAGTCATATAGTCATCGATTTCATATCGTGATATCTTATTCATCTTGAAAGTGTTGACTAGTCAAAGTCTACGTAGACATCTCTCTGACGCTTTTTGCATTTATGAGATCTGAACGTATCTCTGCATGCATGCAGACCATATCGTGCCTACTCTGATTACGTCCTTTAGATTTAAGCTATTTTGCATTACCATTTTCATGTCTATTGCTACTAACGTTGACTGACATTAGAGACAGCTTAGCTGTCTGCTATTTGAGATTGACATTTGTGCAGACCTCTGAACCAGCTTCATGGTACAACGTTAGACAAATAGAAGCCAACGGATATTTCTAAAGATCTCATCTCTTTGCATGCTCAAGTGATCAAAAGACTATTGACTAGAAGCTTCTAAGACTCCAGACACTCTTCAGTCTAACGACTACTCCCAAGAGAGACAACGGATACTTCAACGTCCATATTTCAAATTGAAGATATAAATACAAGCCAGAACAACAGAAGAAACAACGAGAGTTCTAGCATTCAAATTCTTCAGAAGAAAGTCAAGAGCCTAGAACTTCTTTTCTCATATTTTCAGCTCTTCGCTCTCTGTGCTGTAATAGATTTTCTAAGAGAGCCCATGTAGTTCTAAGAGTGCAACTTGTCTTAGATCTTTGCTCTCAGCACTAGTTGCTTCAGATCCTTGCTTGTTAAAGCTTGATCTAGGGGCTTGGTTTCAATCTATTCTCTGTGTGTTGTTTCCCTTCGGTTGTGAAGGAAGGCCTGGTGGTATCCAGGGTGTTATTCCCTTCAGTGTGAAGGAAGACCTGGTGGGGTATCCAGGGTGTAGTTGTTCCCTTCGGGTGTGAAGGAAGACCAGCTGAGCTGGGTTTGTAGTGTCCTTAAGGGGGACTATACCCTTGTTAGTGAAATCCTAAGAAATTGCTTAGGTACTGGACGTAGGACTCCTAAGGAGAGGAGGTCCGAACCAGGATAATTTCTTGTGTTGTGTGATTGTCTTTCTCTTGTGTGTTTGTTATTCGAACTAACAGTCACTAACCTCCTTCGAAGAACATTTGTGTGAATATTTTTGGTTATAGGTATCTTGTAGAATAATTTTTAAAGACCCATTCACCCCCCCTCTGGGCTCGTCAACTGGGCAACAAGTGGTATCAGAGCAAGTCTCTTCGACAAAGAAAGAAGATCCAACGATCTGAAGAGTAAAGATCCATGGCAGCCCAAGTAGCATTGAAAGTCAGTCTGTCAACCGACCCCCTCTCTTTGATGGTGAAGACTACCCTTACTGGAAGACCAAGATGGAATATTTTCTACAAGGCCACGACTATCAAATTTGGTCAATAGTAGAAGAAGGTGACCTGGTTGTCACAAATGAGAAAGCTCAATGGACAGATGATGACAGGAGAAAATTTCCTTGAATTGCAAAGCTAAGAGCATCCTTTGCTGTGCTCTGAGTAAGAAGGAATTCAACCGAGTTTCAGCCTGCAAATCATCGATGGAAATGTGGGAAAAGCTCAGGATTACTTATGAGGGTACAGACAAAGTAAAGGGGACAAGAATCGACATTCTTGTCACTTAGTATGAAAGATTTCAGATGCAGTCAGGTGAGTCAATCACTCAAATGTTTAGCCGATTCACTGATGTCACCAATGGTTTAGCCAGTCTAGGGAAGTCGTATGAGATCGCATATATGGTAAGGAAAATTCTTAGATCCTTGCCATCATCGTGGACACCCAAGTCACAGCTATAGAAGAAGCTAATGACCTGAAAAGAATGTCAGTAGAAAAGCTCATTGGTCCCTCATGGCCCATGAGATCAACATGGAAAGGCTAGGAGAGTCATCTAGCAGAAAGAAGCACTCAAATGCCTTGAAAGCAGAAGAAGACTCACCAGAAGCCAGCTCAAATGAAAGTGAAAGCGAAGAGGATAGTGAGAATGAAGAAGCAATGCTCTCTAGGAATTGCAACGGATCTTGGCCAAAAAGAAAAAGTTTCAATCCGGAAGAAGGCACTTTAAGAAAAACAAGGACTTGAAAAGATCAGATAGTAAGAAATGAAGAAAGGAGAAACCATCTGCTACGAATGTAAGAAGCCTGGACACATCAAAGCTGATTGTCCAAATTTAAGAAACCAGAATTCAGAAAGAAAGAGAGCTCCAAGAAGTTCAGAAAGTATAAGAAGAAGGCAATGACAGCAGCATGGGAGAACAATAGTGACTCAGACAGTGAATCAAACTCATGCAGCGATGAAGAAGAAGCAACTTGGCCTTCATGGCAAATGTTGATGAAAAGGTAACCTCTGACTCCTCCTTCGATTCATGTAATGATTCTGATTCAGATAACTTAGAGGAAGCATTAATGAATTGTATAATAAGTACAAAGAAGTAACTAAACTATTAAAAGCAAGTGAGAAAAATAACACCTGTTTAGAAAACACTAATTTTGATTTAAAAACAGAAAATGAAGAATTAGAAAAACAAATAACTGAACTTAAAGAAGAAATGAATTGTTATGTGAAGACCTAAAAGCTAAGAATGAACAATAACAAAATTGGAAAAACAGGAAAGTACAAATGAATTAGAAAATAAATTAAAAACTTAAATGAAGGAAATTATAAACTATCAAGCACACTAGAAAAATTTACTAATGGTAAAAACTCTCTAATATTAAAAGGTGCTAGAAGATCAGGTAAGAAGAAAAATGGATTATGATACACCCCCCAGATAATGAAGAAATCATAGTTTATCCTAAAACATATCCAACACCAAAATTTGTACCTGAACAATATAGCATACAAACTGATTTCAAATATATAGAAAAAGTAACTAAGTTATCCTGCTGTAGTCACTGCAATAAGTTAGGACATATTATAACTACATGCCCAACAAGACACAAGAAATGGATAATAAAAGGCAAAATCAATGATACTAACCAATTAGGACCCAAAAAGAATTTGGCTACCTAAAGCTTGATATTTTTATTTCAGGTTAACCCTCGAGCATCCAAATGGTACTTAGATAGTAGGTGCTCAAGACACATGTCAGGAAACCAAAAGTTATTCTCGCATCTCCAAACTGAAGAAGGAACAGTCACTTATGGAGATAATGGGAAATGAACAGTAATAGGCAGTGGCTCTGTAAATAACAAAGGAACACAGTCATAGAAGATGTGTTATTAGTCAAGGGATTGAAGCACAATCTCATTAGCATCAACAGCTGTGTGACAGAGGCCATCAGATCAAGTTTCAAGAATCAAAGTGCAGCATAGTGAAGGATGGAGTAGTCATCTTTGAAGCAAATAGAGAAAAGAATTTGTATGTGCTCTATCTTGAAGAACTCAAAGAGCAAAATGTTTGTCTGGCAGCAAGTAAAGACAAATCTACTGAATTATGGCACATACGACTTGGACATTGCAGTTTAGATGGCATGAGGAAATTGCAGAAGAAAAGTCTTGTGGAAGGTCTGCCAAAAGTCAGTGGACTGTTGGAAGGTGTCTGTAGAGCCTGTGCTAAGGGAAAGCACACTAAAAGCTCCTTCAAGTCAAAGACGGTGGTGACCACCTCAAAACCCTTAGAGCTCCTACATATGGATCTATTTGGGCCAATGAGGACTACCAGTCTTGGAGG
The DNA here is from genome assembly GCA_014218235.1 of Colocasia esculenta. Lineage (NCBI taxonomy): Eukaryota > Viridiplantae > Streptophyta > Magnoliopsida > Alismatales > Araceae > Colocasia > Colocasia esculenta. The sequence goes on from JACBKR010003193.1 coordinate 27,484, forward strand.
AAAGAACTTTGGATTTGTCATAGTTGATGACTATTCAATATTTACATGGGTATCATTCCTAGAGCATAAAGATGACACTTTTGAAAACTTTGTTAGTTTCAGCAAGAAGGTGCAGAAAGATCAGAAGTTCAGCATTGTGTCTATCCGATCAGATCATGGTGGTGAATTTCAAAATGAAAGGTTTGCTAGATTCTGTGATGATCAGGGAATTGAGCATAATTTCTCAGCACCAATGACATCATATAAAAATGGTATTGCTGAGAGGAAGAATAGAACCCTATTGGATATGGCAAGAACTATGCTCTCAGAATATGATCTGCCAAGATATTTTTGGGCTGAAACAGTCAACACAGCAAGCTATATTGTCAACGGAGTGATGATCAGGCCAATCTGAAGAAGACTGCATATGAACTGTTTAAAGGGAAAAAGTCAAAGATCAGCCATTTCAGAACCTTTGGATGTCCCTGCTTCATTCACAACAATGGAAAAAGGGACATTGGTAAGTTGGATGCCAAATCAGATGAAGGCATCTTCATGGGGTAATCTTCTAAACCCAAAGGCTATAGAGTATTCAATAAACTACTTTACTGATTGAACAATCTGTACACATTATCTTTGATGAAACTAACCCTTCCTTGAGAAAGGAAATAGATAGTGATAATGATGATGCAGATGAACTGTCCAAGAAACTAAAGGATACATCAATTGAAGACAAGGATGATCCACCTCTGGAAGAATTGCAACAAGAAGAAGTTACTCATGAAAATCTTCCAAAGGAGTGGAGATACAAGAAAGATCACCCACTTGAGAATATTATTAGTGATCCATCCGTAGGGGTAAGAACAAGAGGTAATGTTATCCCTTGTGATTACTTAGCTTTTGTATCTAAAATAGAGCCTAGGACAGTAAATGAAGCTCTTACTGATGAATCTTGTTCGTCGCAACGATTCCTTAAGACATCGTAACGATTTCTTTAGAATTTGTAACGACTTGTTCGTCGCAACGATTCCTTAAGTCATCGTAACGATTTCTTTAGAATTCGTAACGACTTGTTCGTCGCAACGATTCCTTAAGTCATCGTAACGATTTCTTTAGAATTCGTAACGACTTGTTCGTCACAACGATTCCTTAAGTCATCGTAACGATTTCTTTAGAACTTATAACGACTTGCCCGCCGTAACGATTTCTTTAGTGATCATAACGATTTCTTTAGAACTCGTAACGACTTGCTCGCCGTAACGATTTCTTTAGTGATCATAACGATTTCTTTAGAACTCGTAACGACTTGCTCGCTGTAACGATTTCTTTAGTGATCATAACGATTTCTTGAGAACTCATAACACTTGCTCGCCGTAACGATTTCTTTAGTGATCATAACGATTTCTTTAGAACTCGCAATGACTTGCTCTCCGTAACGATTTCATAAGTCATCATAACGATTTCTTTAGAACTCGCAACGACTTGCTCGTCACAACGACTCTATAAGTTACCATAACGATTTCTTTAGAACTCGTAACGATTTGCTTTCTATAACGATTTGGTAAGTGTTCACATCGATTTCTTCAGAAACACGACTTGCTTTCCATAACGATGTGGTAAGTGTTTCACATCGATTTCTTCAGAAACACAACGATTTGCTTTCTACAATGATTTATTAAGTGATTCACAACGATTTCTTTTGTCTCATAACAATTTGGTCAACCTGACTTATTCATAACGATTTCATAAGTCATATAGTCATCGATTTCATATCGTGATATCTTATTCATCTTGAAAGCGTTGACTAGTCAAAGTCTACGTAGACATCTCTCTGACGCTTTTTGCATTTATGAGATCTGAACGTATATCTGCATGCATGCAGACCATATCGTGCCTACTCTGATTACGTCCTTTAGACTTAAGCTATTTTGCATTACCATTTTCATGTCTATTGCTACTAACGTTGACTGACATCAGAGACAGCTTAGTTGTCTGCTATTTGAGATTGACATTTGTGCAGACCTCTGAACCAGCTTCATGGTACAACGTTAGACAAATAGAAGCCAACGGATATTTCTAAAGATCTCATCTCTTTGCATGCTCAAGTGATCAAAAGACTATTGACTAGAAGCTTCCAAGACTCCAGACACTCTTCAGTCTAACGACTACTCCCAAGAGAGACAACGGATACTTCAACGTCCATATTTCAAATTGAAGATATAAATACAAGCCAGAACAACAGAAGAAACAACGAGAGTTCTAGCATTCAAATTCTTCAGAAGAAAGTCAAGAGCCTAGAACTTCTTTTCTCATATTTTTCAGCTCTTCACTCTCTGTGCTGTAATAGATTTTCTAAGAGAGCCCGTGTAGTTCTGAGAGTGCAACTTGTCTTAGATCTTTGCTCTCAGCACTAGTTGCTTCAGATCCTTGCTTGTTAAAGCTTGATCTAGGGGCTTGGTTTCAATCTATTTCTCTGTGTGTTGTTTCCCTTCGGTTGTGAAGGAAGACCTGGTGGTATCCAGGGTGTTGTTCCCTTCCGTGTGAAGGAAGACCTGGTGGGGTATCCAGGGTGTAGTTGTTCCCTTCGGGAGTGAAGGAAGACCAGCTGAGCTGGGTGTTGTAGTGTCCTTAAGGGGGACTGTACCCTTGTTAGTGAAATCCTGAGAAATTACTCAGGGACTAGACGTAGGACTCCTAAGGAGAGGAGGTCCGAACCAGGATAATTTCTTGTGTTGTGTGATTGTCTTTCTCTTGTGTGTTTGTTATTCGAACTAACAGTCACTAACCTCCTTCGAAGAACATTGTGTGAAATTTTTGGTTACAGGTATCTTGTAGAATAATTTTTAAAGACCCATTCACCCCCCTCTGGGCTCGTCAACTGGGCAACAATCATAAGGCCCAAATATTGAACTCAACTAATCTTTATTCAAATCTCAACTCATTGTGTTCCAATGGAAACTAATACAGGACTAAGACTCAATAAAAGGGAAATTACATATACCTCACTTCCTACTACATGAGTCTAACACTCAAAGCAGACTAACTATAGCTAGACACATAGCTGGAACGCTCTTCACTCGGATGCATTCCATCCTCGACTTGCTCTTCCTCTTGATCTTCATAGTCACCTAGATTGGGTAAAAGTAGGGAATGAGCAAACTAGCCCAGTAAGATTTATATCTCAATGTGCGGGCAATGATATAAGTGATTAGCAATTTAGAACTAGGTAAGCACGATGAATGTCATGATATGCATGTACGAATAGAACTTATTAAAACATGATACATGAAATAGGATAGATAGAGTGATCACGGTAGAACAAGATGACAAGATAGAACTAGCAATAGATC
>JACBKR010003194.1:0-30677 GCA_014218235.1 Colocasia esculenta
TACGAAATTTCACGTAACACTTACGATTTTTACTGTAAGTACAGTTCAATTTTGTTGTAGGAAGGAACAGACCATGGATTGGCGGGATCCATCTAACTAATTTCAGCTTCTTCAAAGAGATATTTGCATGAAGCCAAAGCCTTGAATGATACTAGCCTGCTGCACTGTGAGGTTTACCTTGAAAGTCACGTCCTTAGGGCCAAAGACACCATAAACTTATATTATTGCATATTTTCCGGACCGAGACCATTGTTTTGATTCAAAATGGGAGCTGCATCTCGCCTTCCAGATCTCCCACATCATAATGATGAAACCATATAGGGATATAAACCAATGAGAGTCAACTCTACTCGTTTGAACAAAGCTCAATGGTGCTTGTAAGGGTCTCTAGAAGCTTGTGGTGGAGGTGGGTGCATCAGAGATGACCAATCTCCTTCTATTATGGTGTGGGCAACAATATGATTTCAGAAACTCGGACTTTATGTGACGGGCGCCGCTTGGCAGTAGAACATGTGATGCAAGTCTCTTTTGTATCCTCAGACTCTTCAGCTCTGGTCAACTCCATCAACACCACATGTTGTGCATCCTGGGACTGCTACACTTAGTGGCAGACTATAGTTAACATAATAAGGAGAAATGGAATCATAATATCCCATGTTTTTAGGGAGGCTAATTAGGTGGCTGACCGTTTGGCATCTCATGCTTGTCGGATGTGCTCCAACTCCATTTTCTTTTCCGAGCAGTCACTGCCCCCATGATTGTAAAGGCCCGCGCTCAATTTGACAAATGTGGACTTTGGTACATTAGGTAGCTTACTTTCTTTTTAGGGGTATGCCTCGATGCTCTTATATATTTTAGACCAATTTTAGTTATAATAAAATGTCCCAGGATCGCACTGGTGGAGTGGATAAGTCCTCTCGTTTGGAAGTGGACGCACTCTTCTGATCCGCTGACCCTAAGGTTTTTTATTGAAAAAAAAGACAATATTTTCTACTTGTTGAAGTGACTCGTAATGCCCCACAGTGATTAATGGTTGCTAACACTTAACTAGGATAAATGATTAAATAGTGACATGAAATACATAGTGAGGCACAAAGCTAATAAACACAAAATGTCTCAGAAATATTCTGCCGAAAATTAAATGTTGAGTTATGAAAAGGAATCATTCAACCCAAGGATATATTGCCCATCATGCCCTCATCAACTTCTTTGTGTTTTTTAAAAAGAATGAACACATGTTATGTGTTTGGCCCAGAGTGAACGCACGTTATGTGTCTATATATATGTGCTCTGTATGTGTGTTTATATGCAAAAATGATGCTTACCACCATCTTATGTGTTGTTGCATGCTCTGTTCCACTTTTTCAAGAGAAATGCTACATTTATGCATTTGATATACTCTTTTAACATATATACTTCTCGTGACTCGACCATTGAGTATAATTTAATACATTGATCTTGTTCCCGTGACATTTTTGGAACACCCGATGATGGGTGATAAGATATATAGAGTGAATAATTAGTATAGTTAATTAAGGGGACATTATCCATGATTAATTTGTTGTCAGATGCTTGTTCATGGCTTCCTTCGCCTTCACTTTTGTCTCATTAACTAGCAGTATTGTGAAGAAAAACTCCTTGCTAACTTAATGATTCCATCCCAATAAAATCGTTGGACATAATTAAATATGTGTTTCTTTCCAAATTTACTTCTTTTTGAAAGGTCATTGTAAGTCCTGATGCAGAATATCAGAGCGATAAACAGTTAAATAAATAGTATAGAGTGAGAAATAGACATCAAATTATTACACAAATTAGAATAATACCAAATGAACCAACTTTATAGATAATTTCACTAATCATCTATTACAATCACTAAGTCAAAGCTATAACTATTGGCCTATAGTATTTTATTCAAAAAAACAACTAAGTAAACTATCTAACTAACTACTAAAAAACTTTGGTTGTTGAAATAGCGGGTCACTCCTTGTCTTGCTCATCCCCATCCTCATGCGTGTGGTAGTCTCCATCAGACTCACATGCAACACATATAACAAATAGCGCAGGATGAGCGATAACGCTCAGTAGGACTTAATATATATCTCATGTAAATAGGCATGCTTTATTAAGTGATTAATGTTTTGTAGAGTAAATAACTAGAGAGAACGATCAAGTATAGTCAAAAGAGTAATGTCACACGATAGCAAGAGAATGATAATACTTTCACACAAAAATAGCATAACAAGCATGATAAGGGATTGGCCATATAACGAGCTAGTATGTATGGCTACACAAATGCAATAGTCGCGATAACATGTTTGGTCGATCTTTTTGTCAACCTAGAGAATATAGTATTTTGATTGATTGTTGTCTTTGATTAAATCTTGAGAGTCATACGTTTGGATGCATGCCAAACACCCTGATCATTAACCCCTACGTGAGTTATAGCCTTTCGGTGCACCTCCCAGGACTATATCGTCGGGCCCCTTATAACGTTGTCTGACATTGATGATCAGGTTTGTTATCTTAGACAATCAATTTGATGGCCAAATAGAGTACCAAGATAGATGAGAGTAATTGGAGAATAGACGAGAGTATAGAGAGAACGTGAACAAATGATAGTGTCAAGTAGTAGATAAGATCTAGGGACATATTCGTAAATCGATGATAAAACAAGCGATAGTAACAGTTGCACAGCACAATTGTGTGCTAGCAGTCCGGTGGAAGTCACAACCGCCCAATAGTCGTGCTACGAATACAGGCCAGAGGTCCCGGCATGATCTCAAGGTAAGAGAACATTCTTAGGTCGTTGGATCATGCTGATCCCTAAGGGTAAAATAAGTACTGATGGTACACCTGCTCTTCGATGGACGTCCACCAAAGCTAAGAAGTCTTACGGAGGCCTCGACAAGGAGTTTCTGGTCTTGTCATGAGTATTCCCAACGGAGATTCATCCAAGCCAAGAGAAGTGTGTAAAGAAGTGTTTGTCTGTCTTGCCTCGAGTGCTTGAAGGCAGAAGGACGCTAACGGTGTTAATCGAGCGATTAAAATGAAGACAAGTTCATGTAAAAAATAGGGAATTTATATAGAATAATTACACTTAATTACCAGATATATTATTGAGTAATTTTGGTAAGATTTCATGGCAAGGATTCCTATTTAGTGTGTGCATGTGTAAGAGAATCAAGTTAGCAAGAGATAATCGTGCACACATCTTTTAATTAATAGAAATCATGTGAATATTACCCATTATACATAAACATGTCGTTACTGTTCATAACAGTACATTTCAGGGGTTAAACAATGGTGATAGTACATGATTAACACGATTTGCATGATAATTAGGATTTCTGGAACAATCAGTTAGGTCGCGACGTCGGCCAGTGTCGCGTTCAAGTCGCGACAGACTGGCCGACATGACGGTCATTCAGGTCGCGACTGGTCGAGCCGACGCGTTCAAGTCAGGGTCGACCTGAAGAGAAGGTCGCAATGCAGAGTCCCATCGCGTTAAGAACACGACATGAGGCCTTGTCGCGACCCGTTTGAGAACGCGACCTATTGGGTCGTCACATTCTCAGGGTCTCGACCCAAACTCTGGCAATGGGTCAAGTCTCCTTGGTTGTGGTCCATGCAACCAAGGGCTTGAGACAGTGCACTTTAAAAATCAGTAACAAATCATATACATAGCGAAACATCATGAAATTAGTTTTAAACGAATCTAGACATGTAGATTTATCCACAGTAAGAAATAATTAGACTTCTAACTTGATATGATCATGCTATGAATGAGGTACTTATAATGAACCAAAAATCATACACAGTGGTGGAAAACAATTTAATTCGAAATGGTACATGATAGAAATTAGGGAAAATGGTGTCTTTGGATCCCTGACATCGAGTAGGCCATACAATAAAAGTTTCATGCCATGACATCAAGTGTGTATAGATATTTAAGGTGAACATGAGGGTTCGACCACATGTTCTCAATAGATCTTTGGGCATGAAATACTCTTAAAGACATGATAAATATTGGGGCAAACATGGGGCTTTCAAAGATGGATCATGATCTATCTATGGTTGAAGTTAATTTGTTTTGCTTGAGAGATTGTCTACCTTTGAGCGTTTATGTGATCCTAGGGCAAGAAAGTTGAATAACTTGGAGAAGCTTTTCATTCCTAGCCTTCTCCTCCTTGATCTCCACATCCAAATACTCCTCCTCCTCATTCTCTAGGTTCCAGTAGGTGTCTAGGTCGGCTAGAGACAAATAGAGGGTTATTTGTATGTTTAAAGTCTCATATTTACTTAAAACTCTTCATTCTCCTCCAACACCGAATTTCCCATAAGTATCCCACTTTTCCTGCATTTATCCTTCCAATAGACAAGGATGGGCTCTAGATACTGGGCAAGTGGTTAGGATAGGCCTAGGACTCTTTTTAGGATAATTTTGAGTTAAAATAGTGATTATCTTAACCCTTCTTAATTTATTAATAATTTAGGTACGAAATTAGGCTAAATATCTCGCATTCATCATTGGGCTCTAGATTTTGGGCCCAAAAATCTATGTATGGACCCTCCTGGATAACCCATCACTTATTTTTACTTATTGAATTTTAATTATTCATATTTTTTTAATTTAATTTATTTATCGATATTTTAAATTTTTAGAGTTGCTACAGTCATGAAGCCTATTACTCCAGCAAACTAATTAACTCCATGTAGTGACATGTAATAAGTCCAAACTGTTGGCCCACTTGTATGGCAGCACGCTATCTAGAGGGGGGGGGGGGGAATAGATTCGCTGTAGAAATGGAAACTTAAACACAGAAATTACCACTTAAAAACTTTGGTTAGTTAATGTGATAGTGTGTGATAGAGAGTAGCAGTGCGGAAGCAAATGAACAATCACACAAATGAACACAAGAATTTTATCCTGGTTCGGTACTTCACAGAAGGAAGACCTACGTCTAGTCCCCAAGTAAAATCTTGGGATTTCACTAACTAGGATACAATCCCCCCAAGGATATACAAACCCCCAGCTCCCTACTGGTCCTCTTCCTTTCCGAGAAGGAAGGAAACTCACTTATGTTACAGGTCAAGAAGCCACCCTTCTAGAACAAATCTCAGTGCAGTTCTGCTAGACTTAAACCCCCAGCTAGGTTCTACATTGAGTACAGTCCCTCAGCTAGACAGAAACCTCCAGCAACCCCACTGGCCTTCTCTTCACACAAGAAGAGGGACACTGCATACAGTCCTACAGTTGGACAGAAATTTTTCTTAGAAAAAAATTAATAACAGACCGAGAGCTATTACGAGATGAACACTAGGAATTCTAGCTCTCAGCTACAGACTCTTCCCCAGATTTACAATGATGCATAAAGAGAGTGAAGAGAGGAAAGAAGTTTGAAAGCTTGAGACTTCAGATGGCTGCTTGTACACTTCTTCTTGGCTCGAGCTCTTTCTCTCTTTCTTTTAGTGTGTATGGAGTTGAGGCTTCTCACTGGATGTACACTCTTTGAATGATCTATTGGAAAGCTCTCTTGTTGTTCTTCAGCCTTACTTTATCTTTTTATAGAGTAGCTTTGAACAGATCCATTAAAGAGATCCATTAGAACTCTTCTAGCCGTTGCTTATCTTCTTCTTCATCTACTCTTCTTCTTCTTCTGTCTAACCGACACTTGGTGTAGAGGAAATCTAGATATTTGCAGGTATAGAGGGTAGAGTCAGACTAAAAAGGTCTTTTGACAACAAGCCCATACCTTGCTTTACTTCCATGTTTTCTGCTGACAATATCTCACCTTCTAGAAGGATAGTCAATAGATATTCAGTCAGAAAGAGAATAATAAGATAATATGAAGTACATTGAACTTTCAATTGCCGCCACAAATATTTGAAATATTTGAAATATAGAGACAATCGATGTATAAGTATAGAAACTTCGACTATGAAGAAGTTGGAGTATGTATCACACTTCAACTTCAAGAAGTTGAGTTGGTCAACTTCAACTCTCCAAGAGTCGAAGTTGAACCAAAGCCATAGTTTAACTAGAAGTCGGAGTTTAACTAGAGTCGAAGTTGAACCACTTCGACTTTCCAGAAATCGGAGTTGGTCAACCTCAACTTTCCAGGAGTCGGAGTGTGACTCAGTCGCTACCACACTTCGACTGTTCAAAAGTCGGAGTTCCACTAGACTTCGACTATTCAGAAGTCGGAGTTAGTATTATATCAGTATATGTTGTGGACATAGAAAAAATCTGGGCAGTCAAAAATGCGCCATTCAAACAAAGTGTTTATAACATATATTTTTCTGTGATATTACTATAGTGCATTTGAGGATTATTTATGCAGATAGTTATGCATTCATTGAATGTTAAAACTTATACATAAAATGCATGATTAATATCAGAACATGATATGACATAAATATAAGATTTATTTAGTCATAAATTTTAGTTATCATCAAAATATGAGATAAATAAAAGAGTGGTTCAACACAAACATGTTTGTTGTAACCTTCAGGCGAATATTGGAATGTGTACACATATGATGGGTTGGAATAGGTCAATAGACCTCATAAGTGAGATGTGCAGAAAACCACCTCTTCACTAATGATATACAAAATCCTTTTGTATATAGGAATAGTACATGTTCTGTTGGAATCCTGCGATTAAAAATAGTGCTTATATATATATATATATTATATATATAATATATATATATAATATATATATATATATGAGTTTGATTTATTGCCAACACAAGGCATCTGCCCTTTATCCACCCACAGATATAAGGGGATGAGTCCGGTAGTGCATTGACAATTACGGAGTCCACTTTATTTGTGTATATAGATGAAGATCTAGTGAACGCCCTGTGCAGACTGCAAGCGTTTCTCATATCATGAGAATATTTAGTACACTAACTTGGGCACACCCACTAAGGTGTGCCTTTGAGGTTTGAAAAAGTTGGAAGAGGAAAGTATTATAATCCCCATGGAACAAATGGCACACCCCTAATGGGTGTGCCATACTTAGTGCACACAAAGATGTGTACTAAATATTTCTCCATTCATATATGTTTCTCTGGCTTTCATCATGTAGACGTAAAGATAAACATACAGACAAGCATCATAGAAAGATTAAAAAAACAGAAACCCCATATAGAACTTATGGCCCGCCAATGGCCACCCTTCCAAGATAGGAAACCGCGCGCAGGAGTCCGGGAAGATATGGGAAGTCCTCAGTATTTATAACGAAGAGTGGAAGCAAAACCCACGTACGCACCCCCACACAACGTGCAAGCAATCCTAGCTAGAGGCCTTACGCTATCACCCCTTTCTGATGGCGATAGTACTCCATCTCGTGCATGCCTTTTATAAATAGTTGAGAAGATCAAGGAACATTCACCAAAGGAGCTAGCCACACACCCAGAGAGAGAGAGAGAGAGGGGGGGCGATGGAGTCGCACCTTCTGTCCTCCGTCAGCAGGCCTTCATCGCTCAGAAGGGTAGCTCAGGGCATCGGGGACAAGACCCTCCAAGGAGTTGGCAGCCTCATCAAGCTCCTTCCCACCGGGACCGTCTTCCTCTTCCAGTTTCTCAACCCGGTGCTCACCAACTACGGCCACTGCAATGCCCTCAACAAGGCCCTCAGCGCTGTCCTCCTCTTCCTCTGCAGCTTCTCCTGCTGCTTCTCCTGCTTCACCGACAGCTACACCGGCGCCAACGGCAAAGTCTACTACGGCATCGTCACGGCCAGGGGCTGCTTCCCTTCTGGGATCCCAACGGCGCTGCATCCGTGGACTTCTCCAAGTACAAGCTCCGGTTCGGGGACTTTGTGCACTCGGCGCTCTCGCTGTTGGTGTTCGCGGTTGTCAGCCTCCTCGACTCCAACACCGTCTCCTGCTACTACCCGGCGTTCGCGATAAACCAGAAGATCCTGCTCATGGTTCTCCCGCCGGTGATCGGTGCCGTCGCGAGCGCAACGTTCGCGGTGTTCCCCAACACCCGCCACGGCATAGGGTACCCAGCCACTAAGGACACGACGGAGTCCTCCTCGTCTTGAGTTCGACGACGTGGCGCTGTGTGTGTCCATCTTTCATGTGATGAGGCCATTCTTTGAGTACCGTTTCCATGAAGTGGTAATGGCAATGTGATAACGAAGAGGGTATGCTCGGCAGACACCTCTTCCTTTGAAGCACAACTGCGTATGCCTTTATAGCTGTTTTCTATTTAACCGTGGGGATTAACAATGTTCTGCACCATGTCATACCCTACATCTCCACTATCAAGGAAGAGAAATGTTTAGTACAAATTATAAGTTAGGCACACGTAATGAAGTGTGCCACCTCAACTTCTATATATTTATTATATTTTTCATCTTTATTTTATTAAATACTAAGGGCACCCACCTCAATACACACTAAAATGTGTATTAAATATTTTTCATACAAATAGAATAATAATTAGAACCCACACTTCTACGAGAAATAATTATTACCAGTTCAAATAATTGGTAATAAATTTTAGATGGATTACTTGTCAATTAATTTTATTAGTTGGAGATGAGAGTGAAAAAAAGATTTGACAAGATCATTAACTAATAAAATTACTTGATAAATAATCCACTTAGGACTTATTACAAGTCTAGACTGGTAATAAATATTTCTCCTGTTGTATTGGTCGTTGGAATCGACAAATTTAATTTCACCTAATAATATCTTTAAAATAATTATTGATTTTAAATTGTTTATATATGGGTATACTTTCTGTTATTCAAAAAACTATTTAACCAGACTATCATTAAATCCGAATCCTAGGAAAATCTCGATCGAGTAATATTTGCTGGACATTTAGTGTGTTGGAAGTCCTATTTGACTTTTCTAATTTATTTGTGAATGATTCACATAAAAATGACCAGACTTAAGGGTTAGATCATTATTATTAGAAGATAAAAAAAATGTGTGAGATATAGAATTATCTTGTCCTTATATCTCGACACGTATTTGTGATTAGTCGAATACGTAAAATTTACTGCACATCTAAGTGTGCAACAAGTATTATTCATTTGAGATTGGCGCCAAATTGAGTACTCAATCTCCATGAAACTATTTTCTGAAAAATATATATATACTTTTAGTTGAAGAAAATTATTTTTATCCATTTACAAAAAGCTCCAAAAATTATTGTGCATATCATTTATGGCTGACTCATAGTATATGTGATCAATATGGACAGGTGTGTTCTATTGTTATATAGATATCATTTAAATTTTTATTATGCTTATTTGCATTTATTGGTTAATGATCCAAGGAAACAAATGGTTGGAACTCCATTCGTATGTTTGAATACTATTTATAGTTTTTTTTTTTATATAACAGGAAACCTCGCCCCGTGTGATTTAGTAGGCTCAAGAATTGATGTTCGTGAGCCCCAGGGTCAGAATCTGGCAGCCCCTAATTTCTGTGTACCCGTATCGTCTTCACCTCACTTGACCGAAAAAATCCCGAGTCTACACCACTCGAGAATTGAGTGCAAACCAGGTAAATCCCCCTCGAGAGTCGAACCCAAGACCTCCCACCCGTAAGTGAGCAACCTTGCCATTCGACCCACTCAGGTCCTCTACTATTTATAGTTTATTGATAGATACTACATATATCATGAGTCAGTGAAATGATCTGCATATGACTCATGGCGACCTGCTAAGTTCTACATAAAGAAAGTTCATGATGAGTAGATCAGAGACCCATGGCCTCGACCATGCCACATCATCGTCGCTTGAGATCAGCAAGAGGACTCAAGGTGTATAAAACCTATAAAGAACCTTCGATGAGGGGTCAGAAATGGATGCGATGCTAACTGCTCTAATCATGAGGAACGATCTTGAATCATTCACTCACTTACTTTACATTTGTTAGGATTTGACTAAAGCATTAGAGAATTTTTTATGAGCACCCCTTGGTCCTCGATCCTTCCTTGCAAGTCCTCTTGCATCCCAGAGCGATGTTTAGTTTACTGATCATCCCAAGCCATTTGGCGATCCACTGCAGATCTGAGATCAAATCTCTCTAGTTCTCTTCCAATTAATTTTTATGGTAAATAAAAATTCTGTAGTCGTAGGATACACTGAATTTCCAAATTAGTTGACATCTTTGAGATAGTCAAATTGGAAGACAATAACATTCTTATAATACAAATACCATACACTTTATATAACTTTTGAGCACGATTAAAAAAAACTCTCTATAGACACTTTAATAACCGGATAAGTTATACCGGGCTACCTATAGTAGGTATAGCTTATCCCTCATTAGTCACATTTTTGCTTTGTTACCCTATTTTTGTTATCTATATTTACCCCTCATTTATGTGATTTTGACAATAGCGTAGGTGAGGATAATTCTAAGATAAGTTAGTGTGGACTTTCATGCAGTGGAGGAAGTATCGTAATAACTCATGTGTGGACTCCCATATGATCACCTTGGGGAGTAGTGGAGTTAGTGAAAGAGAAATACTATTCTCCCGTGGATGAGGGAGTAAATATTTAGTTGGAATAGTTGGTGGCATTTGAGTAATTGTCTTACGATACAACACAAATTTTCACGAAGGTAGTATTTAGTATTTGTCAGAACCTAATAAAATATATAAGTGAAATAAATAGATAGTTAAGTGAAATAAATTTATTTTGTTCTATTTATCTAATTATTTGTTCCACTTATTCACCTATTAATTTGTTTTACTTATAAGTAATCAAATCGATAGATAACTAGAACAAATAGCTAAATAAGTGAAACAAATAAATATATAAATTGAACAAAATTATTTGTTCCACTTACATATTTATTTGTTTCTCTTATATATTTATTTATTCTACTTATCTATCTATTTGATCCACTTACAAGTGGAGTAAATAGGTGAATAAATAAAACAAATAATTAGATAAGTGGAGCAAAATAAATTTTTCTACTGAACTATCTATTTGTTTCACTTATGCATCTATTTATTCTACTTATATATTTTATTAATTTCTGAAAAATATTAAATATTACTTTTATAAAAATTTGTATTACACCCTAACACAATTAATCAATCAGAAGTCACCAACTATTTCAGTTGAGTATTTACTCTCTCACCTACGGGAGCAAAGTATTACTCATAGTGAAATGGTTTCTACCACCTACCCACCCAGGTAGGGTGTATTATAAGTTTTATTCCTACTCAAGAGCAATGAGATGTTACATATCCTTGATTAACAGTACCCCTTTGTCTTGAGTGAACCCTTTTATCTCATCTCAAGTATAGTTTATCTAGGTTTCCAAAATAGTGTAACACTCATCACTAGTGATAATTAACCCAAGATTAAATCCCCTTGTCTGATTATCAAAACCCCTATACATCTTCGTACTTGTAACTTTTCAAATTCAACTGTTTCATTACCCTAAATTGAGATTTTGTAGATATTATATTTTGTGGAATTGCCACGTCATGGATGTTACAAGTTTTTAAAACTTGGGACGGATTTTCAATTTAAAAATTTACTGATGTTAAGTAATTAATTTTATACATTTAAAAGCAATTGAAGAAAAAAAAAATAAAACTTGCAAAGACTAAAATCAAAACGTCTTGAAATCGATGAGTTCAGCTTTCATGTTACAGTTGATCTTTTCATCTGTTCCACTGGATAGGCTCATTCCCTTATTCCATTGAATAGGCCCCCAGAAAGTTCGCAGCTAGCCCATGTAACCGAGTCCAACATCATCCGGCCTCTCTCTCATTTAATTAAACTAAATTAAATTTAACGAATTCGCATGTCAAATATGTTTGAATTATCCAATAGACGAATCAATAATGTGAGAAAGAAATTAAATTAAGAAATTAATGATACAATTGAAGTGTCCGAGTGGATATCTCTAAGGACTGATCACAGGTACTTTTTTATAATATTATAAGATGATAAATACTTAAAATTATTTAGATAAGATATCTATCTTTACATGGTAGTAAAAATCGGATGGAGACCGACCCCTACTTGCAGTAAGTCATTCTCAAGATTATATAATTCGTTAAATCACCTTGCAAAAAGTTATGAAAAATGCTTATGACTCGGGTGTCTGGGCAAATGATTTGCCCGGGCGCCCAAGTAGCCGCGCGCCCCCTCAAAGGTTATTTGAGGTGCCATACGAGTAGTTCGCTTGATATCTCTCTCTTTCAAATAAACATTCCACCCTTATCTTGTCTTCCTTTATTATCTAAACCTTTGCACTTATTCTTAAAAGATATTAATGGAACTGGACATGCACTAAGATTAGTATATAAATACTACGATCCTACAAAACTTTTTCTTGTTATGGTTTGTAAGTTTGTATGCTTAGAAACTTTCAGAACAGAAATGCTTAACGCAAGTCACTCTTGCGTTTCACTGGTCAACCCTCGTTGATCCACTTTTTTTTTTTTTGATAACGAGAAAATTATGTCCCGTGTGATTTTGTGGGCTCAAGGATTGGTGTTCGTAACTCCAAAGTTAGGACTTAACAGCTTCTACTTTCCGTGTACCTGTATTGCCCTTACCCACTTGACCGAAAAAATTCCGGATCTACACACCTCGAGAATTGCATGTAAATCAGGTAAATCCCCCCCCCCCCCCCGGAAGATGGCTGGACGTGCTATGACACGTAATGCTATCAAATTTTTATGAGTTCAATTTAAATATTTACAAGTTCAACTTAATTATTTATGAGTCTAATTTATTAGTAAAATATAAGAATATTCTTATACTAAATATTTCTCTAATTGAATATGCTAATAAGTAGTATAGATTACGGTGAAGACCCAGCAATTCGGAAAGACATAACTTTCACCATTTCATAGGGTTAGACGAGTAGGAAACTCCAACAAATTAACCTATAAGGAATAAAAAGGAAAATTTTAAAATTAATAGCTTATAGGGTGTTTGGTTGCAGTTTTTTACTTTTTTTTTCTCTAAATTTTAAAAAGAGAGAAGACAGCTACAAAGACATGTTTGGTAAGTAATTTTTTTTAGGGAATAATTTTTCCCTATTTTTTAGGTAAAAATAACTTTTTTTAAAAAGTGTTCCCAAACCCCCATAAATTTCTCTTAAAAAAAAAAACAAGTCCCACTCTATTTTTATTTTAAAAACCCATTGACTCCTCCTCTCCCCTCCCCACCCACCCAGCGACCCCCCCCCACCCGCCGGCGCCCTCCACCACCCCCGTCGGCGCCCTCCCCGGCCCCTGTGCACCCTCCCCCCCCCCCCCACCCCCTGCGCACCAGCGCCCTCCCCCACCCCCGCCGGCGGCCTCCCAGCCCCCTGCGCACCCGGTGCCCTCCCCCACCCCGCGTCGGCCCCCTCCCCCACCCCCTGTGCGCCCTCCTCCTCCCCCCTCCTCTCCCACCCGCCCCGTGCGCACCCTCCCCCTCCCCCACCCCCTGCGCACCGCGCCCTCCCCCACCCCCCGCCGTGCCCTCCCAGCCCCCTGTGCCCCTCCCCCTCCCCCCCCACCCCCTGCGCACCGGCGCCCTCCCCCACCCCCATCGGCGCCCTCCCAGCCCCCCGCCCCCCTGTGCGCCCTCCTCCTCCCCCCTCCCCTCCCACCCGCCCCCTGCGCACCGGCGCCCTCCCCCACCCCCGCCGGCGCCCTCCCGCCCCCTGTGCACCCTCCCCCACCCCCTGCGCACCGGCGCCCTCCCCCACCCCCGCCGGCGCCCTCCCCCCCCCTGTGCACCCTCCCCCACCCCCTGCGCACCGGCGCCCTCCCCCACCCCCGCCGGCGCCCTCCCCGCCCCCCTATGCGCCCTCCTCCTCCCCCCTCCCTCCCACCCGCCAGTGCCTCCCCCACCTGCGACGGTGCCTCCCCCACCCCCGCCGGCGCCCTCCCTGCCCCCTGGGACCCTCCCCCTCCCCCACCCCCCGTCGGCCCCTCCCCCACCCACCCCACAAGGCCTTCAAATTTAAAAAAAAAAAACACTTCTTGCCAAACAGATAAAATAAGTTTTTTACAATTTTAAAATTTTAGTAGAAAACGGAGAAATCATTAATTTTTAGATAGAAATAGTTTTTTTTTAAAGTGTTCCCAAACACCCCATTATATATCTTATCTTCTTTTTCGTTAAGAAACGTAATATGATATTATGATGGGTCTGTTCTGAACAATTACACATGGCACGCAATAATCAGTTGAATGTTGAATATTTGATATTGATAATTATTATTATTTTTTTTGAAAGGCTGAAGATGGCCGAATTTTATTGATAAAATGAAAATGAGAGAAACATAGACAGAAGCCCAACTCAGAAAAGAACACCAGGTAAGAGATAACTAAAATTCTAAAGAAGATCTATCCCAGGAGTGAGTTCGGCAGAGAACAGCCCGGGACGTAGGCCCGGTCGACGAGAACATCTCTCCATTTCTTCTTCATCTGAATCCATTTCGGATGCCTCAGAATAAAAAGCAAACCCAGACATGAAAATATTCTCAGCTTTAGCACGTTCAGCAACTGACATAACCTTCGTCTGTAAACCAATAGTAGGTGCTTGATGTACCATATATATATCATCTGTAGGACGCACAGGACTGGGAGATCGTTCTTTAGAGATCGGTAAACAAATTCTAACTCCCCCTTTTCGAGAAAGACGTGAGAGACGACGTGCAGAAGACGAACCACTAGAATGGGTAAAGGAGTTCTCACCATTAGTTGGCTTCCCCAGTGTGGCTGGGGACTGACGCACCACCTGAGCGAAAGTCATGGGAGCAGAATCTTGGGCTGCGGAAGGAGAGCCCACAGCAGCTTCATGAAAAAACCGAGGGGGTTTCATTTAGGGGATTTTGACTTTAGGTCCAAATGTTGACCAGTTAATTATTTATAGGTCCATTGACTGAGAATTTAATTTTAAGTCCAACTGTGGACAATCCATTATTTAGAGGTCCTCCCGTTACCCTCCGTCCCCTGCCGTTTGCGTTGGGCGAAAAGAGGCTGGGCGAGGGAGACGAGATCGCGCGAGGGTTCGAGGGCGGAGGGTTCGCCTGCTTCGCGAAGGTTCACCGGCTTCGCGAAGGAGACGAGATCGCGAGGGGAGACGAGATCGCGAGGGGTTCACCTTTCGCGAAGGTTCGCCGAGGGCGGAGGGTTCGCCGCTTCTTCGCGAAGGTTCGCCGAGGGCGGAGGGGGCTCTGTTGGCCGCGAAGGGGTTTCGCCGAGGGCGCGCCGATCGTGAAGGTGGGTTCTGTGTTCGTCGCGAAAGGGTTTCGCCGAGGGGAGATCGCGAAGGTGGGTTCTGTGCTCTAAACATCCTGTGTGAAATCTAGAAAGGCATACTCGACCATATGCAGTTAAGTTGGGAGAAAAGAAAGGCATACTCGACCATATGCAGTATTCCTTGCTTCCAGTTTGGAAAGCACATGGTCATGTATCTTCTTGAAGAAGGTAACATATGATTTTTGTAAACTTAGCATCTATATTGAGATTAGAGAGGCATTTAGAATTATGAAAAGGATGTCCATTGGAAATCGACCCAGTAGCATTTTTTGAGGCTTTCAATGTTCTGACTATTAAGCAAATTATTAAAGTTCAGTTCTACTTTAGTTCATTAATTGTTTGTATCTTATAAATAGTTTGTATCTTGGATGGCGACAAACTTTAGTTCATTTGATGATACCACTGTAACTAAATGCAAAATATGCTTGTTGCAAAACATTACTGGCAATTTGCTTCGACAGGTACCTCTGCATCGACTGGAGAAAAGAAGGGGGGGCCAGTGAGAGCTTCCGAGAGCTGCGAGGGCGACAGCTTCCCCTGCATCGCCATTTGCTTGGACAGGTACCTCTGCATCGACTGGAGAAAAGAAGGGTCTTTCGCCAGGTTCCTTCCATTTAGTGTCTCTGGCTTTGTTTAGTTGTGTCTTCTTTAGTAAAACCTACGTAGATGAGTTCCATGCGTTGGCTGTGCTGTAGAGTAACATGTGTTGGCAGTTGAAGTTAACTTTGATTCTTCTATTTCTTCTGTGGAAATAGGTTTGAAATGAAAAAAAAGAAGAATGTGTTATCAAGTGAACAGTGCAAATAGAAACGGAAAAATGATGTCACAACAACATTGATATAGCAGTTCAAAATTCAAATGTTAACATTTTTTGGGTATAACTATTGAAAAATTCAATGAATAGCTTTGTCCATTAAGTTTAATATCTTGTTAGTAAGCATCTGAGGATCCAGTTGAGAGGATATCATATTGGTCTTTAGATAGTTGAGGCTGCTGAAAATCTAAAAGTGTTAAGAGAGCAATGCATCTATGGTGCATGGGGAACTTGCTGCTTAGATGGTACTCAATGAACCATTTAAATGGTCAATTGGTCATGACCCGGTTGAGAGGATATCGGTAGCCACCAAAGAACACCCTGGCAATGTTAGATGGACAGATATAATTTAAAAAACTAATCATAGATATGGAAGATGAACATTTCTGTTTTCGATGAATGAAATGGTAGAACAGGGAATGAAATGTTTACACATGGATTTTCTTGCCATCTCGATCAAAGGACAAAGCAGACATCATAATAATCATGAGAGAACACATAAATCAGCTGAGAATCTGAGATGCCTTCAACTGAATACCATGGAAAAGACATGATTTTGATCCTATAATTTATCTCACTTTTGAATACAAGCTAAGGCACATATTACTTCTTTCTTTTCCAAGTACATAATGAACTTTGCTTTTCTTACTATTATTTTTGTTTTTGAAAGTGGATAGTACCATAATGGTATTAAAAGGAAGAATATATGAGTGTAGACAGTATACTCCAAAAAACACTCCCGCCTCTATACACAAAGAGGACCACTGCGATGTGCGGAAACATCTAATCCCCCAACAAAACAAAAAGAGAGGAAGTAGAGGAATCCACACTACAGATTGTGTCCACCCATGTGTAGTGTGGATTGCTTTTCTTATATGAATCTTATCTTTTATTTTTTCTAACTTTCTTCTGGTTCATATATTTTCTTCTGGTTCATATAATTTTGTCAGACAATTTTGGACATAACAAAAGATCAACGCTTGTCAAGGTGCAGGGCCGGCTTTACTCTTTGGATGTAGATAGTTATCAGATTTGGTGTGTGTGTGTGGGGGGGGGGGGGGGGGGGGGGGGGGGTTGTTCTTCATGCAAGATGCTTATTGTATAATTTAGTTAATGACTAGTCTGGAGGCAGAATTAACCACTGTAGTGACTGTTGCCGCCACTGTAGTAGTAAGTTGGCATGTTTCTGCTGCATCTCGCACAGTCAATTCTTCTGGGGACCCCTCCATCCAAAAACCATACGAGTTCTATCCAAACATTTCTGCTCCTCTATTGGCATTTGCTGCCTATATATGCGATCCAAGTTTTCCTCATTATTGATCTGTAGACAGATATGTATCCATATTTTGTCTTTTTTCTCAATGTGTATTTTCAGATATTGATCTGTAGACAGATAGTTCATATTTCAGATATTTATCTTCCAATTTTGATATTTGTGTTCATTGTTTAGACATGAATCGTGTTCCTGGAATTTTCACATACAAGAATGAGGCTTATGTAATTCCTATCCATAGAGGTATGGAAATGTCTGGCATCCTTGATGATGTTTGTACTAGATGGACACTTATAAGAGATCAGGTGGAATTAAAATGTCGCATCCCAGACATGGGTATTCTGTGATGAAATTGCTAAATAGAGGGGACATTGATAGAATCATTGATATGCATGAAATCCTTGGATCAAAAATGATTAACATTGAAGTTCATGTGTTTGGCTCGGAGGAGGTTTTAAGTATAAGGTGAGGATCTGACTTTATTTTATACTTTCAAATGTGAATACTCTTTTCATTTTCTTACAATATACTTTATTTCCAGATCATCTGCAGAGCAATCTTCTGTAAACAACAACATAGGAACTATTGTTTCCGGAACTTCAAGTCAAGAAATGAGACTAGATCAGATTTATGGCATGATGCTATCCATTCTACTGGTCAGATTTTTGTCTCTGTTGAACATCTTCGGAATGATTTAACAAAGTATGCAATTTCAAGAGGATTTGACTTTACTTTCATTAAGAATGATTCTACCCGTGTTACAGTACATTGTAAAATTGCTACTTGTGCGTGGAGTTGCATGCTAATAGAATTGGGTTAGGACCTCAATTTAGATCAAATCTTTGAATAATGTGCATTCTTGTGGTGGGGGTTTGAGCACACAGAAACACCCCAGAGCTAGTAAGAAGTGGGTCAGTACAATAGTTCAGGAAAAAATTGTGGATGCACCATTATACAGGCCCAAAGACATTAAGAAAGACATATTTAGAATATGGAGTTGATTTACCATATCACCAAGCTTGGTTAGGAAAAGAAGTTGCTTATAAAGAACATTTGGTGATGAAAGATGTTCATTTAATGAGCTGTTATGGTATAAAGATGCAGTGAGAGAACCAACCCGGGTAGTGTGGTGGAATTAGATGTGACAAATGAAGGTCGTTTCAAAAGATTCTTTATATGCTATCATGCATGTATCGTTGGCTTCCAAACAGGTTGTAGACCACTGTTATTCTTGGATGGGACATTTTTGAAAGATAAGTATCAAGGTAAATACTTGCTGCCACTGCTTTGAATGGACAGAATGAGCTATTTCCTCTTGCGTATGCCGCATGTGATGCAGAAAATGAAGAAAACTGGACTTGGTTCTTGACTTGTTTAAAGGAAGCTTTTCTATAGATCGGCAAATAACTTTTATTTCCGACAGGTGTAAAGGTTTGCTTCAAGCAATTCCACATGTGTTTCCAAACTCACATAATGCATTTTGCTTGAGGCATTTGCCGACAATTTTGCAAAGTATCTAAGAGAAAATGTTCTTCATCTACAAAGGATGCTCTTATTGAACTTTTAAAGAAGGCAGCATATGTGATGACAGCAAGAATTTGAAAAAACAATGGTAGACATGCGTGAATTATGTGTCCAAGGTGAATGTGGGCACGAAAAGAAAATCCAAATTATTGGGCCAATGCTTTTTTTTCAAGGTGAGCGTTATGGCGAAATGTATTCAAATCCTGCAGAGTCATTTATAGTTGGGTACTTGAAGCCAGAAATCAATCGATTCTTTCTATGATAGATCGCATTCGGACACAAATTATGGCTTTGGCTTTTGAAAGAAGAAACAACTGTCTATTGTGGGAAACGACTGTGTGTCCTAAAATTGATGCATATTTGAAGAACTTAATGGATTCTGCTCGTGCATTGTTGTGAATTGTTCAAATGGACATTTATTTGAAGTTTTGAGTAGACCATCTTATGTTGTGGATTTACAAGTGGGTGAATGCACATGTAGGGAATGGCAAGTAAGACGATTGCCTTGCAAACATGTTTGTGCCGTAGCACATAAAATTGGATGCAATGTTGAGGAATATTGTTCTTTATATTTTAGTACTCAATGTTATCAAAGTTGTTATGTTGAGACCATCAAGCCAATATCAAATCAAGATAAACCACTTGTTGATTTTGAGAATGTTGAAGTGAAGCCCCCAACCACTAAGAGAAGAGCCGGACGACCAAAGAAAAACAGGATTCCTTCACAACAAGGATTGGAAGTAAAAATGACATACACATGTTCTAGGTGTAAGCAGAAGGGACATAACCGAAAATCATGCTCAAATCCTATATTTGAATAAGTATGTATTTTTCTGTAACGATTCTTTGTTCAAATGATTTTTTGTTTCTCATGATTTTGTAATCTTATGATTCATTTCATTTAATCACTTGCTATAGTGAGTCCGAGACGCTCTCCTATCCAACCTCCACCATGAGATGTATTAGGGGGCATGGTTTTTGTTTTGTGAGAACTAGCCAAACGGAAAAAAATCCGGGAAGATAATTCTACAAATGCAAGGTAAATTATCTCCAACTATTTATTTTCGTTCTTTTATATCTACTAATAACAAATTTTCTTCATGTTCTTTATAGGAGATGAATTGTGATTTTTTCATGTGGTGTGATAACGTACGAACTTTCGTGGAAACACAACAACTTGCGAAAAAGATGAGAAGATAAAAAGCTAGATGACAGAATTGCATGGTTGGAGGATGAGCTGAGGGATTCAAAATCACTTATAAACAAAGCAAAAGGGGTTGTGCAATCTTTACCAAAGACATTTGCATTTTTAAGCATTCTAGATAAGGATGGACATGATGGGAGTGATTGTGACTCACACTCACATGAGGATATGAATGTGTAGTTAGATTGAATTTCAAATTTTCTTTCTTTTGGACATGTGAAACAAGTAGCAACTTTTTGAACTTTGGATGCTATCTTATTTCAGTTTTTTTGGACATGTGAATGTGGATGTGTTTCATTACTTTTATTGCTTCCAATTAGCAACTGCACTGGGTCCTGTCTGCCAACCGAGATCATACAATGTCAGCATCAGGGTTGCTACATATAATATAGCAAGTAGATCCATCTTCTTTCATGTGCAGGTGATGTTATGGTAATAATTAACCTAGAGAAATATCTATCTTATTTAATTATGATTTTTAACAGCCAGAAATCTCACAGGCGAGATCCATCTGTTGAGTTCTGTGGAGATTTTTAACAGCCGGATGTTGAGATGATATCTTAATTACTTATGATTTTTAACAGCCATACCTATCTTAATTACTTAAGATTTTTAACAGCCAGAACTATCCATCTGTTGAGCCAGAACAGTGGAGATTTTTAACAGCCAGGCAACGCAACAGCCACAGCCACAGCCAGAACTCTCCCCTCTGCCCAGGCCTCTCAGGCAACACATGCAACGCAACAGTGTGTATTTTTAAAACAATTTCTCCCCCCCTACCGTCAGCTAACTGACGGTGGGAAGTTGTGTGGACCTAAAATTAAATTTGAAAGGGAAGGACCGGATGTTGAAATGAAGTGGTCAATGGACCTAAAAATAAATAAAAGGTCAAAAACTGGACCGGGTGTTGATTCCTCCTTTCATTTACTTGCACATCATACTCTTCATGCAGATTACGTTGTTTAATTAGTAACCAAATCGCATGTAATGGTTGGACCCAAAGATTTCCCGGCGGCCTCTGTATTACATGGCGTTCATGGTTCTGTTTTGCATTCTTTTGACTCCTAATTTCTCTCTGCTAGTTATTATTTTTTTTTTTGTGAAATGCTATACTACATATTGATAGAGGTGTTCATCTATCCGATTCGGTTCAAATTGACCTATTTTCTACTACTCAAATTGAATTGAATTGAAGTTATTTTAGTTCAATTCTGTTCAAATCGAATTTTTAAATATATTAAATCTGTCAATATTAATATATTAAAAATAAGAAAAAATTAAAAAATATGTATGTTTAATATAAATTTAGACATATAATTACTTTTTTAATACTTAATATGTATATTAGATAAATATTATTCCAATTATATTTAAAATAATTTATCTCATTTATACAGTTCGGTTCAGTTTCATAATAAAATCGAAATGAATGGAATTAACGTTCCAATCGAACTGAATCAGCCAAATTAATTCATTTAGTTTGATTCAATTTTTTTATTTTAAGAACATCCCTACATATTAGATTTTCGTCCGACAATCATGTTATACCCCTAACGAACCATGCGCACTCATCTGACACATACAGGGGTGTGATGAGCAATCTCTGAAACAAATAGGATGATCAAAAAGTTATTTAATTGCAGTTTCACCAAGCTAACTCCTCTATAAAATGAGTAATATTCGTCATAAAATGTAGCATGTACTAGTTAATTATAAAGTGCTAGGTATGTACTGTCAGATGATTGTTTTCACGCAGATGTTATAAAACGTAAAATAAGACATTTTATTAAAAGAAATAAATAAGTCTAGAACATGTTTTGTTTCATATCTTATGTGGAAATGGATTTTTTTAAAATATAAATCCATCAAATTTAATTTAATGGTCTCATTTATCATGTTTTCTCATGTTTCTCATGGATGCACATTGCTAATCCAAGTCTGGTCAGGCGCTGCTCAAGCGATGGCGACGTGAGATGAATCGGCAACCTGCATAGCGCGGGCGTGTCAGTCACCGAAGTGACAACCAATTGTTTTGCTACCAAGAGTCGAGGGCTTTAGGTCCTATTATGCGCGCCGTTTGACTTCGTCAAACGATTGTGAAGATCGGGCCGGGACCAAGATCCCGTCGTTGCCTGAGCGCAACGACGTAATTACATCTCTCGGAGAGAGAAAACCCTTGATTAATCGCCAGATTAGAAAGTTTCATGGCCTTAAAGCAGAAACATCTGATAAAGGTACAAAGTGCATGCTAAAATAAGGCTGGGATATGCTTATTGGAAAGTATTTGGCTCTTTGTGATCATTATCATCTTCTCATACAATTTTGGAGGATTTTGTCTATTTATTCTTAGATATTTGTCAATTAAAGCCAATTGTGTTCTCTTTATTTCATTTAAAACACAATAATCGCAGTTGCGCTGGTGAGTTGGCAGGCTGCTAAGTCGGCCAGGCTCCTGAGTTGGCCAGGTGACTGGGTTGGGCAGATGGATGAGTTGGGCAGGTAGCTGGGTTGGGCAGTTGACTGAGTTGGGCAGATAGGCTGAGTTGGGCAGCTAGCTGAGTTGGGCAGCTGGCTGAGTTGGGCATATAGACTGAGTTGGGCAGCTGGCTGAGTTGGGCAGCTGGCGGAGTTGGGAAGGTAGCTGAGTTGGGCAGCTGACTGAGTTGGGCAGATGGATGAGTTGGGCAGCTGACTGGGTTGGGCAGATAGACTGAGTTAGGCAGCTGACTGAGTTGGGCAGGTAGATGAGTTGGGCAGCTGACTGAGTTGGGTAGATGGATGAGTTGGGCAGCTGACTGAGTTGGGCAGATGGATGAGTTGGGCAGACCACTGCAACACTACCGAATCACCTAGCCAACATAGCTTTCGGGGTCTTTTAATTACACAAAGTCTTTTGGCCTCATAAAGATGCACGAGAAAAATTCGACAGCACCTCTCCCTTGGTATTGACGCAAGAGGAGGGCGCGATACTCGTCCACCATGATGGAGACGGTACCGAAACAAGGTGTTAGCCGCGTGCAGCGCCACCCAAACGGCACACGGTACCAATTCCCGAAGCATGGCCACGGAAGAATTAATGGGTACCGGGGCCGAAAACAAACAATCTCATAAACCAAAACCCATCGGCTTGCCGGCTTACCTTCCAAAAACATAAAACGGTTTAGACTTCATGGGAAAAAAAAATCGGCAGCACCTCCCCCGGACTCATGAGATGTGGGGGAGGTCGCGGTATCCATCCACCATAATGGAGATGGTACCAAAACGGGGTACTGGCCGTGTAGGGCGCTACCCAGATGGCACACGGTGCCGGTTCTCGAGGCATGGCCATGGAGGAACCGATGAGTACCGAGACCGAAAACAGTCCGATGGAAAACCCGATAATGTACGAGTCTAGGAACTCGAACATAGATATCATGTTATCTAACCCGAGGTCTCATAAAGCCTCATTTTTTTATGTGAAATGGCAGCCCCCGTTTGCGACAGAATGGCATTCAAATCACGGTGGAACGGCGTGAAACTTTTATGGGATGGGCCAAGGCGTGTCTCGGTCGATTCCAAACTCTTACACGAGCCAAATCTCATGCCAATCGGCCTCAAATCGCGGAAAACACGGGCGCTGCCCGGGTGAGTTGGCAGCCAGCCAGGTGAGTTGGCAGCCCTTGTCTGCACCGGAACCACATCCAATCACGTCGGAATGACGTGAAATTTTTATAGGATGGACTAAGGCATGTCCTGGTCAGATCCAAACTCTCGCACAGGCAAAATCCCACGCCAATCAGTCTCAAATTGCAGAAAACAAGTGTGCTGCCAGGTGAGTTGGCCAGCAGGCTAGGAGAGTTAGGAGCCAGGTGAGTTGGGAGCCAGGTGAGTTGGGAGCCTGCCAGTGAGTTGGCCAGAAACAGGTGAGTCGGCCACGAAGCAGTGAGTTGGCCAGAAACCTGTGAGTTGGCCAGAAACAGTGAGTTGGCCAGAAACCAGTGAGTTGGCCAGAAGCAGTGAGTTGGCCAGAAACAGGTGAGTCGGCCACGAAGTAGTAAGTTGGCCAGAAACCTGTGAGTTGGCCAGAAACAATGAGTTGGCTAGAAACAGTGAGTTGGCCAGAAACCAGTGAGTCGGCCACAAAGTAGTGAGTTGTCCAGAAACAGGTGAGTCGGCCATGAAGCAGTGAGTTGGCCAGAAACCTATGAGTTGGTCAGAAACAGTGAGTTGGCCAGAAACCAGTGAGTCGGCCACGAGACAGAAACATCTATTTACCACCGGATGGCCGCCCAAATCACATCGGAATGGCACGAAATTTTGTGGGAGGGGACTGAGATGTCCCTTGGTCGATCCCGGCCTCTTATATAGACAGAACACCGCACCAATCAAGCTCAAAATGCCGAAAACTCGCTGCCTAGGTGAGTCTGCAGCGAACCTTCAACAGGAAACCTTTAATTCTGCAACTCTTTTTAAACTCGGGAAAGCCAGAATAATGCTGTGTGGGTGTGATACTGGTGCTAAATACACCTTATTCAGATCCTAAGCGGGGCTTGGGTATTAAATTACCTAACCCCTTTGTGCTTGAACCCGGAATAGGGTGATTCGGCCGTGAATGCTCATGCTTGAATCAGATGAAACGGGAGCTTCTTATGCAGACAACTTGTGCAGAACTTTCCGAAGAAGCACGGATGGAAGAGTATAAAAGAAAGAAACACCGTCCATGCACAGCTTCTGGTGAATCGAACAGTACCCAAAGATTCTGTGTACCAGTTTCCTCATGAGTGAAATAAGGCATTAAATTGCCCCTCCCACTGTCTAAAGGAACAGCCCCTCCGGTTTTCATGAAAAAAAAACAGACAGACGCACGAAGGCAAATGGAAGCAAGAAGATTAAAATGCACACAGAATAGTACTATCATTCATATGCCTTCACGTGGAGAGAAAGCTATTATATAAATATATCTTTTCAATCCATAAACCTCAACATCTCTTTGAGCAAACACATGCTTTCAGAAAGCTCTACACGTAGAGGATATGAGGGAAAACATATAAAAGGGGGGAGGGCAAGAGAAGATAAGGGATGGTTTTGAGCACTGGCAAATAAACCCGGTAGCAACCAGGTCTAATACCCTGGATCCTGCCCTCACCCCTTCTCTCCTGCTGCTTGATGCGGCTGCTTTTCTTGAAGAACCAGCCGGTCCCCTTCCTCTTCTTGGCTTCTACCCGGAAAAGACAGCAGGGAAAGAAAACCCAGGCCCGGCCCTCCTCCTTCTACGCTAGAAGACCAAGAAAACCCGAGCTCCTCCTCCCTCTGCCCTTTCTTGGCCTTCACGCAGCCTCCCTCTCCTCCTCCAAAGAGGATGCAACGGCCCCCCTCCTGAGTTGCTTTTTGCAGAAGCCTTTTGTAGTGGGGGGGGGGGGGGGGGGGGGGTGAGGGTTTTCTTAAAGTGACCCCTTGCATGGGGGTGCTTGGGCAATTAGGTAATGGGCCAATATATGGGCTTGTAGCTGGCCCTTTAACTGGGCCTTTTCATGATGTGCTACCAGGCTTTACTTTGTTGTCTTTTTGATGTCCACAAATGCCCCCCACCCAGGGGTGGTGCGAGCAAGGGACGAGCAGAGCGACACCCGTGGGTGAACCCACACGACGTCGATTGTGTCTCATCTTCAACTTGATTGACTCAATTCGTCAGCACCGATGGTTGTTGACTTGTTGTCGTGCTGATAGCCTCATGGTCTATCACTGTATTGACGGTTTCTTGACTTTTTTCTATTATGTTCATGTTGTTGTGCTTAGCTTGAGATGGTTGACGTCGATGCGAGTCGGCATCCCTGTAGCTTGCTCGCGTAATAAACATGCTCTGACTTGATAAGCTGATCAATCAGCAGGTCTGTGAGTCGAAAAACTCTTCATTCCATAGCGCCTTGAGTGGACAGAGTGCCTGAGTCGATAGCCCGTTCTGTGTTGGCTCTGTGATTTGGCAGACTTCATGACTCAACACGAGTCGGCACTCATGTGAGTCGGTCGTGGGTGAGTCAGCCATGCCTTGAATCAGCAAGCTCTGTGAGTTGGCGGCCTCTGACCCACGTGAGTTGGCAGGGGGTGGCCTGGCGTGAGTTGGCAGGCTTCTGCGGGTTAGCAGCCATCTTGATTCGACAGTCATCCTCCTGCTAGCACTAAGAGTTGACAGCCTCGTGAGTTGATGAAGAAACCAGATCGGCCAAGGAAGACCATTGAACTGACAAGTTATTTGAGAGCTTGTGGTCTTCATGAGTCGGCAATAGCACTGTGACTGGCGACTTCTCCGAATTGCTGACATTTCTGACCCGGTGGGACGTCTGTAATGTAGGATTTTGGGAGCCACTTTGCTCAGAGCTAGATTAATGTGCTCTTGTCTTCCTTCCTTTTTTTTGACTTTTGTTGTGTCTTGGAATCGACGGATTTCTTTAACAAAACTAATTCGGGGGTGTCGACTAACTTAGCCATTTGTTGATGTCTGCTCCATGAGGCGTCGACAGATTCAATTGAAGTCCACCATGTGTCGACACCTACTTCTCTGATTGTAGTCGACTCTAGCAAAAATTTCCTTCGAGAGGCTTGCAATTTGCCAGAATCGACTTCATAAATAATGACATTTCACTTCATCACATATGAGATAGAACTCTGACTGGCATGCAGATAGGCTTCGACTGGCAATGGCCTGAAGGCGAGCTTCGGATGGCACTGGCATGAAAGCGAGCTTTGACTGGTATGAAGACGAACCTCGGCGGGCATTGGCATGAAGGCGAGCTTCGACTGGCAAGTACCACTTTTGTCAGAATTTCCTTTCTAGAGACTTGAAGCCTGCTTGTCTTTGGCACCTATCTTTAGATCCTTCTTTTTTTTATTTTCACATTATCGAATTGAGCGCCCTTTCGGGTTTTCACCCAATCCGACCCCCTCTTGCTTTTGCCTACGCGCCCTTTCGCGTTTTCACGTAGCGGGGTACCTAACTTTCCCCATGGCGCCCTTTCGAGTTTTCGCCATGACCGGGTTCTAGCTCTTTTTACCCCTGTCTAGGGGAGACCTAGACAAGTCCAGCAAGGCACCTCTATTTTAAGCCTCTTTTTTTTTGTTTTTATAAATATATATATATAAAAAGAGACTCATGAGTGGAATAGGGCTCGATCACCAATCATACCGTGACGTTGGTAGATGGGTGAGGTTATTGCGAAATGATAACCTAGAAAACCTACGTACTAACTTTAACAAGGGTTTTAGAGGTAACATCTACTAGTCAGTCAAAGCAAGAAGTCAAGACTGGGCTTTATTTGGACTTTCGAAAAGCAGTGGTATCTAAACCTAGGGTTCTAGAGAGGCATAAATGACAAAGACAGCTTGACAAGAAAGTGCCTTTCTAGATTTAGGGAAAACATAACAAAAGAAGGTCCACTCGGGAGAGCAGAGATAGAACTCCCTCTTCTTGCAACTTTTTTTTTAACCACACTACTGACCCAAGTGCCCTTTCGGGTTTTCACCAGAGTCAGCCCCTTCTGCTTTTGCCCACGCGCCCTTTCGGGTTTTCACGTGGCAGGGTTCCCAATTTTACCCACGACGCCCTTCAGGTTTTCATCGTGGCCGGGTTTTTCTTGTCCTTTTTACCCCTACTCGGCGGTGCAATCCGAGTAGGTCTGACGAGCATCTCTATTTTTAGCCCTTTTTATATCTATTTTTTTAGACTTTCGACACGAGTGTCAATGTTGTCAACACCGCTTCACGACCTGCGGACTACTCCATTGGCCTGGTTTTATCTTCTAGTGACGCGATCATGTTGACACCATCAGCTTCAAGACCTTTTGAACAGCTTTGTCGGCCTGGTTTCATATTCGGGGACGCTATTAGCTTCAAGACCTACGGGAAACTCCGTCGGCCTGGTTTCATCATCTGGAGACGTCGATCATATTGACGTCGACAGCTTCAAGACCCACGAATGACTTCGCTGGCCTGGTTTTATCTTCAGGTGACGCCAATGTGTCGACACCGTCAGCTTCAAGACTTACGAACAACTTCGTTGGCCTGGTTTCATCTTCGGGTGATGCCAGTTGTGTTGGCGCATCAGCTTCAAGACCTACGGGAACTCTGTTGGCCTGGTTTCATGTTCTGGGGACGTCAGTTGCGTTGACGCCATCAGCTTCAAGACCTACGGGAACTCTGTTGGCCTGGTTTCATGTTCTGGGGACGCCAGTTGTGTTGACGCCATCAGCTTCAAGACCTACGGGAATTCCGTCGGCCTGGTTCCATGTTCAGGTGACGCCAGTTGTGTTGACGTCATCTACGTCAAGACCATGAACAGCTTCATCGGCCTAGCTTCATATTCTGGGAACGTCAGTTGTGTTGACGTCATCTACGTCAAGACCCACGAACAGCTTCGTCGGCTTGGCTTCATATTCTGGGAACGTCAGTTGTGTTGACGCCATCAGCTTCAAAACCTACGGGAAACTCCGTCGGCCTAGTTTCATCATTGGGGACGTCGGTCATGTTGACGTCGATAGCTTCAAGACCCACGAATGACTTCGCTGGCCTGGTTTCATCATCTGGGGACGTCGGTTATGTTGACGTCGACAGCTTCAAGACCCACGAATGACTTCGCTAGCCTGGTTTCATCATCTGGGGACGTCGGTTATGTTGACGCCATCAGCATCAAGACCTACGAAAAACTCCGTCGGCCTGGTTTCATCATCTGGGGACGTCGGTTATGTCAACGTCATCAGCTTCAAGACCCACGAATGACTTTGCTGGCCTGGTTTCATCATCTGGGGACGTCGATTATGTTAACGTCGACAGCTTCAAGACCCACAAATGACTTTGCTGGCCTGGTTTCATCATCTGGGGACGTCGGTTATGTTGACGCCATCAGCATCAAGACCTACGGGAAACTCCGTCGGCCTGGTTTCATCATCTGGGGACGTCGGTTATGTCGACGTCATCAGCTTCAAGACCCACGAATGACTTCGCTGGCCTGGTTTTATCATCTGGGAACGTCGGTTATGTTGACGTCGACAGCTTCAAGACCCACGAATGACTTCGCTGGCCTGGTTTCATCATCTGGGGACATCGGTTATGTTGACGACATCACCATCAAGACCTACGGGAAACTCTGTCGGCCTGGTTTCATCATCTGGGGACGTCGGTTATGTCGACGTCATCAGCTTCAAGACCTACGGGAACTCGTTGGCCTGGTTTCATGTTCTAGGGACGTCAGTTATGTGACGCCATCAGCTTCAAGACTCGCAAATAACTTCGTTGGTCTGGTTTCATCATCTAGGGACGTCAGTTATGTCGACGCCATCAGCTTCAAGACCTATGGGAAACTCCGTCGGCCTGGTTTCATCATCTGCATCGTTCACGGTTATGTCGTTATGTCGTCATCAGCTTCAAGACCTACGGGAAACTCCGTCGGCCTGGTTTCATCATCTGGGGATGTCGGTCATGTTGACGTCGACAGCTTCAAGACCCACGAATGACTTCGCTGGCCTGGTTTCATCATCTGGGGATGTCGGTTATGTTGACATCGACAGCTTCAAGACCTACGGGAAACTCCGTCGGCCTGGTTTCATCATCTAGGGACGTCAGTTATGTCGACGCCATCAGCTTCAAGACCTACGGGAAACTCCGTCGGCCTGGTTTCATCATCTGGGGACGTCGGTTATTTCGACGTCAACAGCTTCAAGACCCACGAATAACTTCGTTGGCCTGGTTTCATCTTCCGGTGACATCAGTTGTGTCGACGTCATCAGCTTCAAAACCTACGGGAAACTCCATCGGCCTGGTTTCATATTCTGGAGTTGGAATTGGTGACCTGCAGTGAATTGAAGAGGCCAACAATCAGGGTCAATCTATTTGGAGGTATAAGGTCAGAAACCTTTTCTTTTTAATGGTCGGCAAATGCCGATTTGAAAAAAAATGAGTTTGAACTCATGAAGGCATGGAAGCCCGATTTAAAATTGTGAAGACTTGAAAGTCCGATTTGAAATCATGAGGGCGTGGAAGCCCGATTTTGAAAGATGTGGGCACAAAGGCCCATTTTGAAATCATGGGGGCAGAGAAGCCCGATTTAAAATTGTGAGGACATGAAAGTCCGTTTTGAAATCATGAGGGCGTAGCAGCCTGATTTTGAATTTGTGAGGACACGAAGGTCCAATTTGAAAGCACGAGTTGGAGTTTTGAAACATAGGCTTCAATAAGTGGCTGACAAATATGAATTTTGAAACGTCATTGGCAAATTGTCGCTTTTGAAATATGACTTTTGAAATATGATTGGCAAATTGTCAGTTTTGAAATATGTCTTTTGAAACATGATTGACAAATTGCCACTTTTGAAATATGTCCTTTGAAACATGATTGGCGAGACGCCATTTTTTTTGAAATATGAGTTCTTTTGAAATCATGAATGGCAAGCTTGCCAGATTTAAAACATGAGTTCTTTTAAAAAATGATTGGCGAGAAGCCACTTTTGAAATATGAGTTCTTTTGAAACCATGAATGGCAAGCTTGCTAGTTTTAAAACATGAGTTTTCTTTAAAACATGATTGGCGAGACGCCACTTTTGAAATATGATTTCTTTTGAAATCATGAATG
>JACBKR010003195.1:0-30843 GCA_014218235.1 Colocasia esculenta
AAACTCAAAGTAACCATACCTCGAACGGAAAGCTGTCATGCCAATATCTAACTCTCTGATCCTCACTGGTAGTAGCCTGATCTCAAGTCGATCTTCGAAAACACCTTGGCTGACTGCAACTGATCAAACAAGTCATCGATCCTGGGCAATGGATACTTGTTCATCACTGTTATCTAGTTCAGCTGCCTATAATCGATCCACATTCTCAAGATGCCATCCTTCTTCCTCAGAAACAACACGGGCGCACCCCACGGTGAACGACTCAGACAGATAAAACCCAACTCAAGCAACTCCTGCAACTGGCGCTTCAGCTCGCGCAACTCAGCCAGAGCTATCCGATAAGGTGCCTTAAACAAAGGCATCGTACCAGGCAAAAGCTCAATGGAGAATTGCACCTCCCGCTTAGGCGGTAACCCAGGTAGATCCTATGGAAAAACATCAGAGAACTCACAAACAACAGGCACATCAAAAACCGACGACCCCTAGGCTCGAAAGAACACACAAAGTAAGATATGCTACACAACCATCGCGGATCAAACGACGACGCTACAGGAAGAAATGAAAGGTTGACGGGTAGACCAGATACCTCAGAAACTGAAAACGGTCGCTCCAAGTGTGTCAAACTGAACGGTCTTCCGCTGAAAATCCACTATAGCTGAGTGAGCCTCCAACCAGTCCATGCCATGGATGACATCAAAGTCATGAAGCTGCAAACCGTACAACTTGGCCGACAACTGGTGTCCCTAGACCTCAACTGTGACACCCTCCAGGTAACCGAAAGAACGCATGTAATCACTTGACGGGAGATTGACCATCACCATACACTGCCTCTCAAGGTGTGACGAAAAGTGACTCATAAAACCCCTCGGAAGCAAAATAGAGAGAAGCAGGGATCACTAGAACATGAGCAGCTCTACTAAGGATAGGAAAAGTACCTATCACCAGGTTTGACGCCTCGGCCTCCTCCCTGGTGAGAGCCATCACACGGCCACGACCACGTCCATGTTTGCGGCGCCTGCTGGGGCTGCGCTGCTGCGCGGTGGCTGCTAGTGCTGCGGGAACTGTTGCTGCTGACTGTTACTATGCTTGTACGACTGAAACTACTGAGGTTGCTGATGCTGCTGAGGATACAAATCGTATTACCCCTACTGCTGGCTGACGGGGTGGCCTGCTGCTGCTGAGGGTATTGGTACTACGGCAACTGCTGAGTGTACTGCACTGGTTGCTGCGACTTCTGGACTTCCCCATCGTGGCAATCCCTCCTAAAGTGGCCTAGAAACCACAAGTGTAACAGACTGCCTCCTTCCTGCCCTACTCAGCTCCTTGCTGGACCGACTACTCTACAAACGTCGACTGATGCTTCTGCTGATTTCCCCGACCCAACCTCCATGAGTGGTCATCTGCTTGAACCTCGAGTGCAATTGGAACTACCTGAGCCCGAAGAAGAAGAAGTCTGTACTACCATGACTACATGCGGGCACTAGTACGGTGTGGTCCTAGAGGAAGCTCCTGCCTGCTGTTGCTGCTGGCTGCGGTGGGGGCTTCAGGGTCTCTTTCTCTAAGGCGTGGCCTAGCCAGTGCCACTCCCATGGTGGTGCACATATGGGCAGTCACGCCCCACCTCAATCCGGCCTCAGTCCTGCAATAAACCTCTCTGCACGGCTTGCTCACTGGCTACCACGTGAGGAACATGACTCAACAATCTGACAAACCTCTGGTGATACTGAGCAACTGTCAGATCACCCTGAACCAACTCATGAAATTGATCTCGCCTCTCACGTCGAGCATAATCGTGAAAATACTCGCTGTGGAAGACATCCAAGAACTTCTACCAAGTAACCTGATCCAAATGCTACCCTGGCAAGTGAGTCTGCCTCTGAACTCTGCACCACTCATGGGCTGGCCCCTTAAACTGATACACTACCAGTCTGACCTGTTCCTCCTCGGGTGCACTCCATGGTCTAAAATGTACGTCCAACTTGTGTGTCCACTCTCAACTCTGTCTGGGTCGTAGTCGCCATGGAACCCCGGTGGGGGGAGACACAAGAACCTCTCCAAGAGGGTGGTCCTGTCCTCAGTGACATCCATCCTCCTTTTACCGACCCGGTACTCCCAGTACCCGACGCCTGCTGGACTGCTGGCTGGCTCATCCCACGATCTGGCTGCTGCTCTGGTACTGCTGTGGGAGGTACTGGAGGCTGACCTCCCGCTGTTGCCTGCCAAAGCTGCCACGCTCCCGGTGCAGGTCCTGAAGACTGGTCAGCCATAGGGAACCACTTCGCATACTGCTGTGGCGGGGGCTGGTACCACTACTACTGCTGCTCACCTGCTACCGCTGCTCCCTAAGGCTCTGCCATAGACTCCTCTGCTGACACATCCTCCTGAACCTGACCTGGCGCTGGCATATCTAACTCACCTTGCTGCTCCATCAGCTCTTTGGCCTGCCTACGCCTGTGCGGAGCCATATCGTGCACGGCACACAACCAACAAGGTTAATGATACCAACTCGGGTAGCTAGAAGTGTACTAGTACTACTAATGGGACTTGTCGTTGCAGTTTAAATCACTACAAGTCCTGTTAGACTTCTCGCTCTGATACCAACTATACAACCCTGAGAACCCAACCCTCGCCCAAGCCGAGGACTGATTTTCCGCGGGTCGCCGCCCCACGGATCTGGGGACCCGAAGGGCTATAACACAAGTCTAACATAATATGTAAGGGAAATAAACATCAACTACCGAACTAGAAGTACACACGCGGAAGCAGAAAGAAGAGCAAGTCCGCAGTGTATCACTCTAGGTATAATCCCAACACACGCACACTAGTACAAGTAGAAGGGGAAGGACAGAGCCCTTAGGGGCCGGGCATACCCGAGGGTGAAGTACAACTGAAAGGGAAATCATTGCTAGCTGCGAGGATGACGCCTACCGCCCCGCCTACTCCGCCCGACGTGCGCCCTGCCGCTGCTGAGAAGTCTCACCTGGGAAAAAAAAAAGGGATGAGCTTCACACAGAATTCACCTCAGACACTAACAATCTTCTACGGCTCTAAAAAGTTGAAGAATATATATATACAATTAATTAAATAACAATAGTTATATCTTCTACTCTACAAAGAAGAGTGTGGAAGCGAAGCTACAAACTAGCAACGGTACGGAAAGACACCACGGTCGGACACTCCACAGAAC
Source organism: Colocasia esculenta (assembly GCA_014218235.1). Lineage (NCBI taxonomy): Eukaryota > Viridiplantae > Streptophyta > Magnoliopsida > Alismatales > Araceae > Colocasia > Colocasia esculenta. The sequence continues at coordinate 3,188 of JACBKR010003195.1, forward strand.
CTGCACGTCGTGACCACCACATGGCTGACAACGTAGACAGAGCGAACCTTGTCTGAACAAGAGACACTAGCTAAGGAAACCGCTACCACTAGTCCCACAGGTCAGTTGCGTCCACTATATCTTATCCTCGACCCAGGTTCAAACCTCCACTCTCGTCACAGTGGGGGCAGGAGCACAAAGTACACAGCATAACTGCCATAGTCTGTCCGGACTACGGTCCCACGCTTGGCATCTCTAGGTGGTTCTGGGGCCATAAAGAGCGAGGCAGTGAGAAGAAGGACTGGCTGGCCTGCACCGGGTAGAACTAAAGATGTCCTCAGTGTCGCAGACCAACAAAGAGCGCTCTGCAAACGACTCGCCGCCGCTGTCCTAACCACCATTTTCCCCTCAACTCCAGAGTCTGTGACTCGAGTATGCTCGTCGCCCCGAACGCTCCCTCTAAGGTGCACGAGGACGGTGGTCCCAGGAAAACGGTAACAACCTCTCTCTCGGGACAAGCCCTCAGGTGCCGAGCACTGGGCGAACGACTAGTGCATGACCTTACTAGGAACTAGCACTAGTGTCACGGGTATAGAATGAACCGAAAACGGCGAAGACTCTAGTAGAAACGGAACTTCGCAAGACTTACCTACCTCTGATGTTGTCACGACGCATCGAGCTGTCGTGACACTATCGCGATGCCCAAGGCCGTCGCGACCATGTAACGATGCCTTAGAGCATCGTGATGATGTCACGGCGGCCTCGCTGGCCGTAACATCATCGCGACCTCTATAGCGGTCGCAATCTCAGCCGAGAGGGGTTCCGGCATAATCCTCCCAAGCACCACCGCAAAACCAGTACAAACCATCTCTATTGGGGGAGGGGAGCATGGGGAAATACTAGGAAAGCTTGTAAAGCACCAAACCACCCTCAACCCCATAAAACATGGATTACAAGGAATCTACACTTGTAGGAAACCTTACTCACCACGAGCATGATCCTCACACATCCCACGACCCCAAACCAGGGAGAAAGCACCATCTTAAGGGGAGGGGAGCATGCTAGGATGAGTGGGAGATGAGGGTCCCTACCTCTAACAGTAGAGCAGACCCATTGGGGCCTTCATGCCGAATGACCACCTCCGCCTCGCTCCAAGCACCATGAGCACGGTCCCTACATGATGGAGATGACACCTCCTCACCACGAGCACCACAATGCCAAGAACCGTTAGAGAACACGAGAGAGTCGAGAGAGGAAGAAGGAAGAAGAAGAAGAAAGAAAAAGAAGAAGAAGGAAAGGGAGAGAGGGGGAATGGGGCGCCGGCTTCGATTTTAAACAGATGGGCCTCGAGACATTGATGGGTCGGCCTGGCGCGACAACAAGCATGTCGCGATGCCCTGATAGCCACCCCCGGCGCGACCATGTCGCGACAGCCACCCCAAAGGGAGCCGCGCGTCCCAAAGCCTATCGCGAAGGGCCCCCTTGGTGTGGCCATGTCGTGACCAGGGTGTCTGTAGTGACCCTGAGGACAGGGCCAAGGGCCCAAGATGGCCAGGTCTTACAACTTCTGCTTTGAGGGCTTCTCTTGAATGAGCTCGAGCTCTTCTCTCTTTCTTTGACTTTATGTGGATTTGAGGCTTCTCAATGGATTGTACACTCCTTCAAAGATTTTTAGGAAGCTCTCTTGTTGTTCTTCAGCCTTGCTTCATCTTTTTATAGAGCAGTTTTGACAGATCCGTTGAAGAGATTCGTTGGAATTCTTATAGTCGTTGCTCATCTTCTTCTTCATCTATTCTTCTTCTTCTCTATGCTAACAGTCACTTGGTGTAGATGGAAGTCTTATCTGTAGGTACAGAAGAGAGGGTCAGACTAAAAAGGTCTTTTGACAGAAGCCCATACCTTGCCTTTGTCCATGTTTTCTGCTGACAATATCTTACCAACCTTCAAGAATGGTCAACAAAAAAGTATTCAGTCAGACAGAGAAATAATAAGATCTATGAAGTATATTTGAACTTTCAGTTACCCGCCACAAACTTTTGAAACATTTGAAATATAGTGGCAATCGATGTTTTTTTTTTATTATTATTTTTTTTTTTATAAAAGGCCAAGGAAAGCCAAATTTTATTAATAAAGGAGATTGTAACAACCAGAGGGAAACCGAGTGCAGAAAACCAGCAAAATAAAACCAATCTAAAACTCCATGGTAGACCTATCCCATGAGTCAGTTCCCGAAGAACTGCCCGAGGACGTAAGCCTAGTCGTCGCGAACAACACTCCATGTTTTCTTCATCCGAATCCATCTCAGATATCTCTTGATCAAATCGAAAGTCAGGCATGAAAATATTCTCCGCTTTAGCAAGGTCAGTAACGGCCAAAGCCTTCATACGCATATCTAAAGTTGGAGAGTGAGCTGGCATATTAATAACGTCTATCGGGTGTAGCGGGCTCAGAGAATGTTCTCGGGTGTTCGGGAGACAAATCCTAACACCCCCTTTATGAGATGGACGTGATATTCGTCGACCAGAAGATGACCACCTGAAGGGGAATTTAAGGATGCCTTCCCCTGGGTAACTGGGGATTGACGCACCACTTGAGCAAATGTTATGGGAGTATTTACCTGTCCAGTAATGGGATCCGCAATATCAACCATCATAGAAGAAATATTCTCCATATGCACTTCTTCCTGAACCTGTAACCCATTCTTTTTGCAGACTGCAACCTCATTAGCCACCGTGGATGGGCCCTGTGATGGGCCATGGGCTTTAGCAGAAACAGGAAAAGTAAGCTTCTCACAGGTGGATGCTACTTGGCGGACAGTAGGAAAATTACCCACATGAGCTCCACTTTATCCTAGGCCAGTGGCAATCGATGTTTAAGTTTAGAAACTTTGACTGTAAAGAAGTTCGAGTATGTATCACACTTCAACTTTCCAGAAGTTGGAGTTGGTCAACTTCAACTCTTTAGAAGTCGGATTGGACTAGGAGTCAGAGTTGAACAGAAGTCGGAGTTTAACCAGAAGTTAGAGTTTGACCAGAAGTCAGAGTTTAACAGAAGTCATAGTTTGGTCAACTTCAACTTTCCAAGAGTCGGAGTGGGCCACTTCGACTTTCCAAGAGTCGGAGTTTGAACCAGGAGTTGGAGTTGGACTTCATTGGTTCAACAGTTGATATCATAGTTCAACTGTTCAGGAGTTGGATATATATATATATATATATATATATATATATATATAAACTAGTTGTGGACTTGGAAAAAAATCTGAGCAGTGAAAAAATGCGCCATTCAAACATAGTATTTATAACATATGTTTTTATGTGATATTACTATAGCGCATTTCAGGATTATGTATGCAGATAGTTATGCCTCATTGAATGTTCAAACTCATACATGAAATGCATGAGTTTTCAGATTAATATCAGAACATGATATGACATAAATAAGATTTATTTAGTCATGAGTTTTAATTTCACCAAAACATGAGATAAGCAAAAGAGTGGTTCAACAATCTGAAGTTTGAAATAGAAAATTCATAAATAAAATACTCTCCCCCTTTTGTCAAAACACAAAAAGGAAGGATCTTACCATTTGCATATTCCTTTTGTAAAGACTTCTTACCAATACTACCTATGAGTTTGAATGAGAGGGGTTCAACAATATTTGTCATGAATTTACATCTCCCCCTTAGTGTATGTCTCCCCCTTATTATGAGACTCCTCCTTGATGTGAGGCTTGATTAGTCTTCACTTGTCCGCGACAGTGTTTCATGATGTGTTGACCTGTGTTTGATCTTGTTGTTTCTTGACATATCCACTTGTTGTTTGTCAAGTCTTCAATACTTTTACCTGCATTGATCTTATAAAAGGAGACTTTCAAAACTTTATTAGTGGTATGTAGATCAAATACAAATCTGTGACTACTCCCTCTTCAAATTTGAGTTGGAAGAAGAGCTGGCAGTCACTAATGCCTTGAGCATCTTGGTTTCTGATGCTCCAAGGCTATCCTGCAAATAAATACTCAGAAGTAGGTACCCAAATCTTTTTGGGTCCTTGATGGTTAGATGCATAAAAAAAACCTTTAGGAATCCATACTAAGTGCCTAGTCGTGCAAGTGTTTACTATGTGGCGTAATTTGTTACAGTGAGAACAACAATGAATATAATTTGTTTTGTAGGCCTTATTATCGTTGTGATGTTTGTTTAAACATGATTTTTAGAAACATTTTTTTTTTGAGAGCATTTGTTCATTACACAGACCTTTTTCTGAGGCATCTTGGTTTCTCTCACAAATTTGGCAATGGATAATTTTCTGGATACTTAATTTGTTTTCCTTTTTCAGGAGGTTTGTATCCAAGCCTTGTTCATTGTTGTCAGTTTTAGACCCTTTTAAGCAGAGCTAGAGAAGTTTTAGCTTGTGTTAATTTTCTAACTGGTTTCTTTAAATAAAGATTTCTTCAATTAGAGTTTTCAATTTTTCTTCTAACTCTAATTTTTCATTATTCTTGCTCTTTTGATTTTCATTCAAAAGATAATTATTATCTTTACTTTCCTTCAATTATGTTTCAAATTATCCATTTTGATTTAAGATCAGAATTATGTGTTTTCTAAGCAAGTAAGGTTGCTTTTGATATTTTTTAATTCTTTCACAACAACCTTATCTTATCATAAAGTTCATTAAAAACTTCTTCTAAATCTTCAGACTCTGACCCCAATCTGTACAAGATCAAAAGATGGGTCAGAATGTACCTCATCTAGTCCTACATGAGGGCTAGAATTACCTGCTCTTTTTATGAATCTGAGCTTGATGAATCAGAAGTGAGACTTCTTCATTGTCCAAAGCAGCAGCCATGGCTTTTCTTTTGAATTTCTGTGCTTCTTCTTGGACTTTTCTAGTTGACCAGTCTTCTTGAGTTTTAGACAATCTGGTCTTAGATGTCTAAGTTTTTTGCATTCATAGCAGATTGGTTCTTTCTCTTTTTCTTCTTCTTTTGGTTCCTTCTTGATCCATTCTTATTTTTTTAAGAATTCTCTAAAGTTCGGACAGTACATCATCTACATCACTATCTTCAGAGCCTGCATTTTTTGAACTAGAAGAGGAAGAGGTGGAAGGAGCAGCTATAACTTTGAAAGTATTAGTAAATTCTCTTTGGATGAGCTTTCAGATAGTCGCTACATGTTGATCTCATGTGCCATCAATGATCCTGTAAGCTTTTCTAATGCCATAGTTGTAAGATCATTAGCTTCTTCGATGGCTGTGACTTTTGGAGTCCACTGGCTTGGTAGAGATTTGAGAATCTTTTTACCATATCTCCAGTATGTACATCTTTCCAAGCCCTGCAGACCATTAGTTATATCAGTAAATCTGCTATACATTTGGGTAATGTTCACCTGTCACATTGGAACTTCTCATATGAGTGACCAAGATGTCAATCTGGTTTCTTTGACTTTATCAGTCCCTTCGTATGTGAGCTTCAACTTGTCTCACATTTCTTTTGCTAATTTGCATGCTGAGATCCTGTTGAATTCGCTTCTTGTCAGGGCACCAACAAATGAGATTCTTGGCTTTACTATTCTGTGAGAGAGAGATTTTCTGTCATTGTCTATCCACTTTTCTCTTGGGTTGAGGACTATTAGAAATCCTTCTTCAATGATAGTCCATAGTTAATAGTCATAACCCTGGAGGACCAACTCAATCCTTGTCTTCCAGTAGTTGTAATCTTCACCATCGAACAAGGGTGGTCTATGAATAGATTGGTCGTCAGCAAATCCTTGAGCTGCCATTTGATCTTTTCTCTTTAGATTGTGAGATTTACTTGCTTGAAGAGACTGGCTCTGATACACTTGTTGGCCCGCAGATGATATGGCAGCATGCTATCTGGGGGGGGGGGGGGGGTGAATAGATTTGCTGCAGAAATAGAAACTTAAACACACAGAAAATTACCACTTAAAAACATTGGTTAGTTAATGTAATAGTGTGTGATATAGAGTAGTAGTGCGAAGCAAATTTAAACAATCACACAAATGAACACAAAGAATTTTATCCTGGTTCGGTACTTCACAGAAGGAAGACCTATGTCCAGTCCCTAAGCAAAATCTTGGGATTTCACTAACCAAGGTACAATCGCCCCAAGGATATACAAATCCCTAGCTTACGCTGGTCCTCTTCCATTCCGAGTAGGAAGGAAACTCACTTCTATTACAGGACAAGAAGCTAACCTCCTGAAACAAACCCCAGTGGGTTTTGCTGACACTAACCCCAGCTAGGTTCTTCCCTTAACCAAAAGGAAGTGCTAAGAATAGTCCCTTAGCTGGACATAAACCGCAAGTACCCCACTGACCTTTTCTTCTCACAAGAAAAGGGTCACTGTATACAGACCTACAGCTGGACATAACTCTTTCTTAGAAAAAGGAAGAACAGACTGAGAGTTTTATAAGATTGACAGTAACTCAAAACTCTTGCCAAATGACTCTCCCCAAAATTACAATGCACACAAAGAGTGAAGAGAAGAAAAGGAGCTTGAAGCTTCAAAACATCTACTTTGAGGGCTTCTCTTGAATGGGCTCAAGCTCTTCTCTCTTCTTTGAGCGTATGTGGTGTTGGCCTTCTCACTAGATGTACACTCCTTCAAATATTTCAGGAAAGCTCTCTTGTTGTTCTTCTGCCTGCTTCATTTTTTATAGAGCAGTTTTGAACAGATCCGTTGGAATTCTTCTAGCCATTGCTCATCTTCTTCTTCACCTATTCTTCTTCTCTTATTCTTCTTCTTATTTTCTTCTTCTTCTTCTATCTAACAGTCACTTGGTGTAGATGGAAGTCTTATCTGTAGGTACAGAAGATAGGGTCAGACTAAAAAGGTCTTCTGACAGAAGCCCATACCTTGCCTTCTGTCCATGTTTTCTACTGACATTATTTCACCTACCTTGAAGAATAGTCAACAAAAAGATCTTCAGTCAGACAGAGAAATATAAGATAATATGAAGTATATTTGAACTTTCAGTTGCGCCACAAACATTTTGAAACATTGAAATATGGCAATCGATGTTTAAGTATAGAAACTTCGACTGCAAAGACGTTGGAGTATGTATCACACTTCAAATTTCCAGAAGTTGGAGTTGGTCAACTTCAACTCTTCAGAAGTCGGAGTTGGACTAGGAGTCGGAGTTGAACCAGAAGTTAAAGTTTAAGCAGAAGTCAGAGTTTGGTCAACTTCAACTTTCCAAGAGTCGGAGTGGTCCACTTTGACTTTCCAAGAGTTGAGTTTAAAACTAGGAGTCGGAGTTGGACTTTGTTTGTTCAACAGTCGATATCATACATCAACTTTTTAGGAGTTGGAGTAGTATGATATATATATACTAGTGGTGGACTTAGAAAAAAATCTGAGCAGTCAGAAAATGTGCCATTCAAACATAGTATTATAACATATGTTTTTCTGTGATATTATTATAGTGCATTTGAGGATTATTTATGCACTCATGAATGTTCAAACTTATACATGAAATGCATGAGTTTTTAGATTAATATCAGAACATGATATGACATAAACATAAGATTTATTTAGTCATGAGTTTTAGTTATCACCAAAACATGAGATAAACAAAAGGGTGGTTCAACACAATGTAGTGGGTGTGCACTTCCAAAGTCATATCTCAGATCTGCTTCCCAAGACAAGGCATTTTGACCATCCAACTACATTAGCCGCATGTCGGTCATGTCTTTGTCATGGGTACATTCATAAGGGTTGAACCTCCACCCCATCATGAGATGATTGTCAAGAGGAGTCCCAAGCATTAGCGTCAGTCTGATCCAAAGCGAGGTTAGTAGCCATTACAATGCATTGGAGACACTGGTGACACCCTCATCACCCCTCGCTCAATTATATTTCAAATGGCTGGTCAAAAGAAGAGTTCTGTACAAATGTTGTACTATCTCACACTGCTGTCAAGGCCGTCATGAAATCAATGCTCAAAGGTCAGTCGTGGTGACCTTTGGTCGAAGCTCTTGACACTGTAACCACCACATCTTTACTAGGGCTTCCACTCAAGGGGCACGTGGCTGCACTGCCAAGCCCGTATGTGGCATCCAAACAAGAGCCAAGGGCAAACATACACATGGCAACTGTGGCATTTGATGAGGGAACCCTTGTTGAACCACTCTTATATTTTATTTTTTTATTTTGGTGATAACAAAAACTCATGTTTATCTCAAATCTATTTAATAACATTCTTACACTATCTCTTCATAGATTTGCACTGGAAAGCTCAATTGATTGTTGTTCAATACATATCGATTAGTGACTAAGTGTCATATCAATTGAGAATAAATCTCTATTGATTGGTAACTAAGTGTCATATCGATTGGTATATAAGTTTTGTATCGATTGTCTTGGAGCATATCGATTGCGTTTTATTACATCAATTGTCTTGAATCACATCGATTGCCTTTCTTAATATCGATTGTTGAGCACATCGATTTCCCTTTATCTCATCGATTGCCTTGAGAAATATCGATTATCTTTATCGCATCAATTGTCTTTGAGCAATATCGATTTCCTTAAGCAAACAATTCCCTTTAACATATCTATTATCTTTAACTTCTCACATCGATTGATGTTATTAGTAATGGTTCATATCAATTACTGAATAGAAGGTTGAATAAGATATCAGTTGTTGTTATTCATATCGATTGTCTTTACATTCCATATCGGTTATCTTTCCCATATCGATTGTTGTTATGATTCATATCGATGACTTTCAAAATATCTTGGCGGCAAATGAAATTTCAAATGCACTGCATTTGATTAACTTATTATTTCTCTTATTGAAGCTACCTTTTTGTTATCTCATAGGATTCCTCCTTCGTGAATTGAAAGAAAAACACCTACCTACTGTTTCTAGCTATCAGTAGGAAATATGGACAGAAGGCAAAAGAGGTACAGGCCATCTGACAAAAGACTTCTTGAGTCTAACATCCTCTTTACATTAATGTCTGTAGTCCATTCTACTCATAGTCAACATCTTGGACCTATTGCTAGGACCCTTGGAAGTGTGCACCAGTTGGAAGATTATCTTCTATTCCAAAGAGCCAGTAGATACAAGAAGATATCCGTTAGACTTAGAAGAAAGAGAGTAGAAGAAGAGAGCCAAGAAACGCTAATGACCATTTGTCAAAAGTCCTCTTCAGTTACTCCATAAAAGGATGAACTCAAAGCAGAAGAACAACAACAAGAAGAGCGAACCTGAAAATCTTTCAAGGAGAATACATCCAGTGAGCATCCAACTTGATACACACTCAAAGAAAAGAGAGAAAGAGCTCTAGCCCATTCTCAAGCAGAAATCTTCTGAAGCATTCAATCCTCTCTCTCTCTCCCATTCTCTCTCTCTGTTTGTCATTGTGTATTTGTGAGAGAGATTTGTGGGTTTTCCTAAGAGAGTCTTTCTTGTGTACTCTTTTATTCTTAGGCATCGTCTCAGATCAAGCATCCTCTTGTTTATCTTGAGCTTGATCTAGCTAGGGGCTTCGAGTCCAAGCTTCTATTTAGAAATATTCCTCTTCACTTGAGAAAAGAAGACCAGTAGTGTGCTGGGTGGTGTGTTCTACTGTGGGACTATACAATGTGTTACTCTTTGTTGGAAGAGAAGGCTTTCAATGCAAGCATTCCATTTGATTAGAACGGAAGACCATCTTGCATCTGGTGTGTGACCAACTGGAGGTCTGTACTAGTGAGTTACTTCTGAGCTCATAAAGCACCTAGCTGAGGTGAAACAGTGGACTATCTTCTTGCCCAAAAAGAGAATAAGACCAGCAGGGGCTGGGTGTTGTATGTCCCTAAGGGGGACTGTACCCTATGGCTACAAAGGAGTTGAAGGTCGTCTCTAGATGGGGCTGTTACTTAAGGCAGCATGTCAAGCTGAGACATCCGTGCATCAAGGCAAAGGTCGAACGGCAGCGCCATAAGATAACATCTACCAAGAAAAGGAGAGGTTGAAGCCAATATCAAGGAGGCATATGCATTTCATCACTTTGACATCATTTGACCATGAATTGTCTTTATTAGTCATTTTGGTCACTTCATCCTCTGGGATTTCATCATTTGAGAGGAGGTGCCCAATCTTCTGACCTTGGGCCATTGCCACATCCTTCCCCTTCCATTCTTCCATGGTCTTTGGACCCTCATTTACCTCATCCACGAGCCACCCGGATTATCATTTGGGTACTTAGGTCTCTTGTCATCTTCTCCACCTGAGTCATCTGATCGTTTCTCCAAGTACTTAAGATTCCTCTTTACCTCTCCCACCTGAATCGCTCGATCATCTTCTAGTTCCTCAAGGTCTCTCCCTACCTTTACCATCTGAGTCACCTGATCTTCCTCCAGATTCTCAGGGTCTCTTTCCACTTCATCCACTTGAGCCACCTGATCATCATTTGGGTTCTCAAGACTTCTCTTTACCTCTTCCACTTGAGTCACCTGATCATCCTCTGGGCACTCAAAGTCTCTTTTTGTCTCATGTCTCTTCTCATCCTCTCCACCTAAGCTGCTCGATCATCCCCCAGGTTTTCACGGTCTTTCTCCATCCTCTTCACTAGAGTCCTCTGATCATCATTTGGTCCTCAGGATTCCTCTCCACCTCTCCCTTCAGAACCACTAGATCCTTCTCTATCCATCTATCACTTCATCCCACCAATGCCACCTGATCTCGGCCTGACGCGATTTCTCCTAAGCCACCTGCTTAGGGCCTTGCCCTTTCTCCCTTGCATTGTTTCTGAGCTTCAGTCCTCACTTCTCCCCTTCTTTGTAAACTCTTTCCTGTTTGAGGGGTCTTAGCCCTCACTTTCATGTAGAGTCCTATCTCCCTCTTGATTGTGTTGAGCTGACTCAATTCTGGCCACCACTTTTCACTTTCTCCTACCAAGGAGCCAATTAAAATCAAAATCAAAATTTAAAGACTTTTGTAGGCCATTCTTTCAATAACAAATGGGTTGCATTGTGAATCAAATACTCACACAAATATTTGTTGTAACAAGAAATATCAGAAAGAGGGTCATCATATTCACAACATAAGTGGAAGACTAATCGAGTCAATCTTAGGTTATGTTTGCCTCTGCAGTATTCAAGTTAGGGATAGCTCGGCGCTACGAGTCAACATTTCCCAGTCATTAAAGGTTATCTTAAGGTGCGGACATCACACAACTCAACAACACCTTAGTCGGTTCCTTGGCAAGCACTGTCGCTACATAGGCCATTCCTAGGCGATGCAAAAGTCATTCTCTTCCCAACTCGGTTGAAGTGTAGAGGCAAAAAGTTGTCTAGGTGAGAAGACCGACTGCATGTGCACCTGATGAGAAAAAGTCTCAAACAAGGGGCAAGACAAAATAGAGCATGCAAGTGAAGTAGGGTTGGTACAGGACATGGAAAGTAGGGGCTGCCAGGTTCGACCACGGGGTCCACGAACACTCCCCCCTAAGCCCACCACCAAAATAGAAATATGGGTACATGGAAAGTAAGGGTTGTAATGACCCAACCTCACCAGGGACCCGAAGTTTGCGCTGCCACCACGGATCCGAAGACCCGAAAGGGTTAGAAGAATAGTCTAGTGAGATATGTACTAAATTTAAATACTATAATAACATATACAATTGTACAATGTGTCCTAAGTAAAAGTACAGGTACAAGAAGAAAGGTGCAGTCCTTAAGGGGCATACCCTGAGAACTTGAAAAGTACTACTCCCATCTCATTCAGGTACAAGAGCTCACAACACTCATTATCACTGCTACTGACAGCACACGACACAACAGCCACCTCCGCAACCCGTCCAACACCGAGCTCTCGCGACGACGAGCCCCTATCTGAAGGATGTAGGGGATGAGCCTCACAAATAAGGCCTAGTAGGGATACTAGTCCCTTACAGCCAGAGCAGTAGGAACTCCGAAAAATAGGAAACTACACTAGAAAGTCGTAAGCAAGGAACACCAATAGTAGGGTACTACAAAGCAGCAGAACAGAACAATGCAATGCCAAGACCACCAACCAAGGTCAGACACACACACGACTCCGCAGAAACCAATAGAGTTAGGTAGAACACGAAAACAAGCCTCAGCACACCTGCGCGACAGGGGTCTCACGGAGACCACAGAGAAACCATGTGAGAAGGACGTCTCACCACAAGCACGGCCACTCAGACCTCCACAAGGTCGAGGGCCCACAAGCAGAACCACCCCGGACCACAGACACACTGCAAGGTTAGGAAACGCATACGCCATACCACCATGGACTGGCACAAGGAACGGGACTATGGAACCAAGAGGACACCAAAGCGGAAACCACCAGAAGCATGGGCAGACAAGGCCAAACTCACAATGTCCACAAGAGCTAGACATGGCCAAGCTGCAACCACTGTGCAGGTTAGGGCAATGAGTCACGCTAGGAAACGTCGTCACAATAATAGCAACAAGCCACCGCCACTGGCAGCTAAGAGGAGGACACACCATCCACACCCTCTTTTCTCGCTAGCTGGCTCTTACCTCTAACCTCCGAAGGAATGCAAGACAGAGCCGCCACAGAACACACAAATGCATGCAACACCGTAGCCTAGCCAAGCTACGACCCCATGCCTAGCACCACTACGTGGCTCCGGAACCAGTGCAAAGAGAGGTAGTAAGACAAAGGATTGTCTGGGCCACGTCAGCAAAAGATCTGCCTCAACGACCTCGGCATCCGCCCTAAACAAGAGAGCTCTACAAATGACTCGACGCCGTTGTCCGAACCTCATTTCCCCTCCACTCTAAAGTCTGCCAACTCGGCTACCAACTTGAGCACGATTGTAGCCCAGAGCACTCCTTTAACAGCCTCCCGAGAATGGGGGTCCCTAGAAACAGAGACAAACTCCTGAACAGGACAAGCCCTTAAGTGCCAAGCACGAGGCGAACAAGTAGGGCAAGCACCACAAAAACCACCCTGAACTGCTGGCTTGTAACCCGCGACAAGCCCAGCAAGCACGAGGCACGCACGGACCCTCGAGAGGTCTGTCGGCCAACCAAGGCATGCACAAGCGGGCCAAAACCTCAGAACACCACCAGTCGGTACGTAAAATGTCTCTCTGCCAATAATCGATAGACTGCCAGTCAATCAATTATTAGACAGATGCAACCCTCCTGGCACCACTGCCAGGACATGGCCACGAAGGTGTCACCTTCGATCACTAAACACATCGAGGTAACCTGCCGCGTTCCCCACCAGAAGGTCCTAAGGGCAAGCCTGCCCTAGGGCACACGCTGACACCCCAACCGGGGCCACGAAAACACCTGAGGCAACACAAGTACTGTTGCGTCCCCCTGGCCATCGCCACACCATCATGACCAGGAGGGGCACCGTGACAGCAACCCTATCGCGAGGGGGCAACGCGTCGTAACAACAATCCTTATTGCGATGGGGCAATACGTAGCGCGACAAGGTCGCATCCAACCAGGCTGATGCCTCTTCTGGTGTCACGAAGTGCACTGCAGTCGCGACACTAGCAGAGAGGTAGACCCACAGGACGCTCCATCCTAGGGCCACCCACACACTACAAACACACCACACGGGGGAGGGGACCATGGAAAAGCAAAAAATGCTATCTACAAACCACAAGGGGTTCACAATCCACATGGATTGAGAAGGGTGTGAAACCAATCCCTACCTTTAATGAAGAAACGAAACCATAAGGGCTCTTCACATTGGATTGAACACCTCCTCCTCGCTCCACGCAAGCTCACAATGCCAGGGACACGAGCACACCACTCCTCTTCGCCTGAAATGCACAAAGGGGAGAGAGGGAGGTGGAGCACCGCCAGAGGTGGAGGATAAGAGAGGGGAAGGAGGAATGAGGGAAGGGGTCTCCGGCCAATGCCTTAAGCCTTTGACACCCAAGTTGTGACGGGGCGACGCATCGCGTTAAGGGCTTTAACGCGACGGGTCAACACACTGCGATAAGAATGCATCCCCTAGGGACGCCGTGACAACCTGATGGTCGTACTGACATACCTACCACCTCACACGGCGTCAGAAGACTAAAGCGATGGAACACTATCGCGACCGTTGACCGGGCACGACACGAAGACGCGATGGGAAAGTCGGGCATGACAAGAACACGACACACAAGTTGTTCACGACAAGGATGACTATTACGATGGACACCACGTCGCGACACTAATGCATCGCCCAGCTCAGACACGTTGTGGCCAATCATCCAAGACATCGGACGGAAATCCAAGAAGCTGGGTATTACATTCTACCCCCCTTAAAACAATTTTATCCTCGAAATTCGGGCAAGCCCAAGAGATTCTGAGGAACAAAACGGAACACGTGAGCTGACATGAGCGCAGGGGTGGAGAAGCCACTATGTCTCACCACGACCTCCTCATGGCAACAACCGCACCGCCAAATGTGCACGGAGCACACAAAATGCTGGTGTGAAGAGCCATCCTCATGGCAACAATCGCACCGCCAAATGCGCACGGAGCACACAAAATGCTGGTGTGAAGAGCCCCTAAGTCTCATCACGACCTCCTCGTGGCAACAACCACACTGCCAAATGTGCACAAAGCACACAAAGCGCAGGTGTAAAGAGCAACTAAGTCTTATCACGACCTCTCATGGAAACAATCGTACCGCCGAACATGCACGGTGCACATGAAGCTGGAATACCAACGGCTCACACAACAAGCTCCAAACACATGGAGAGCATGCAACCGAAAACCCAACGGCTTACTCCAGCCATACGTGAGGTGTCCAAACGGAACAACAACCCCACGGTGCTGAGCAAAGCCAAAATTGACTTGAATAGTGAAAAATGTCAGCCAAAATTTGCACAGCTGCAGCCACCAATAGACCCCACTGTTGGGACTAACAGATCAGCAACCACTCTGTCACTAGCAAAACCCGACATGGTACACAATTGCCGATAACAACATCAGAAACACTGGTCAGCAACCCACTCCATCGCCAGCAAAACCCGACAGAGCACACAGTTGCTGACAACACCCAGAAAAAATGTCTGAGGGTCAAGCACAACACTCAGGGGAATAGCCTCACATTACTAGCAGCAGCTAGCATCGGTCAACATCCCAATCGAGAAGCCACGTGAGTGACGAGTACTAGAGCAACATTATGCTTGCGGGGAATCCTCAACACACAAAATGGCATCCATACCCACCACTAGATCTCACTCAGACCTTCCTCGTGGTCTGACAGGGACACCAGACGCATGCAGAGAAACCTCAACACATGAAAACGACATCCACTATCACCACTAGGTCTCACCCAGACCTTCCTCGTGGTCCGACAAGGACACCAAACACACACGGAGCCAAAATACTGGGAAACTACATGCTTCACAATGCGACCATCGTGACGGAAGCACGAAAGACCTGAGGTTAAGTCAAAATCGAGCACCTCACAACTTCGATAAAGTACATGGTCGAGTACTAGCGAGCCAATAGGCCTCACTGCCACCAGGCAAACCAACAAGAAACTCCGATTAGCTTCCAGACTCACCAACACCACGCACGACTGGAGAACCGTGAAGCGTTGGCAGCACACCTACCATGCACACACGGGGCTCAGTGCGGGTACCAACATGCCAACCACCAGAAAGGAGCATAACCATATGGGAACTGAAACAAACGCAAAGGTCGAGGACAATACGTCGACCTCAGAGGAACCTAGACCGAAGCAGGGTACCACAATCAAACACACTCACTTCCAAAGCGAGAGGAAAAATCTGGACACAGGCCACGATCAAAGCCTGGCGTACCACCAATAGGGCTACCTAGACAAAGCAATGTAGCCACCCCACAACTGTAACAGTACAACCACAAGGCATGAGCCATCACAAAGTGTCCTAGAGGCAGAAAGCTCAATGCCTCCAACACCGAGTGAAGTCGTGAAACGACACACAAATGTCACGAACGGGCACACGACACAACACATGGTGCTATCACAAGCAACAGAAGCCATCCAAGGTACAACACAATGCACCAAGGCTCTAGACGACATAAAACTGAAACACTCGAGCATGAGCACACGGTGCTACCACAAGCACCAAAATTAAGCAAAGTGCAACATAGGTGCACCAACGGCTGAAACAACATGGGCTAATAGAAGGACTCTCCACAAGAGACTTGCCCAAAAGCCACACTTAATGAACCACAAGCTTTGAAGGGAACAACAGGCCACACCAGCCCTAGCCCTTGAGGGACAAAAACACGAAGCATCCAAAAATGCGCAAGTTGCAGCACACGCAACCGCACCAACGGCCCGAGATGACACAGGGCCCACTGAAGGGGACTCTCCACCAGAGACCCACAAGAGAAACACCATGAAAAGCCAACAACAACTTCAGGAGAGCAACAAACACGTCGGCTCCAAAAAGCATGCAAAACACGGACCACTGACTCTATCGCATGGAGAGCAAAAGACCACAGCAACTCATTAGCGCGCATGAGCAAGAAGTACGCCTCCATCATGACCGATAGAGAGACCAAACACCAAATTGAGGACATGAAAAGCCTCCAAGGCACAAGACGAGGCACGATCGAGCACACATGGAATAGCGCTTGCGCGAGCAAGTCAACCACGAAAAGCCAATGCATAGAGGAACAACACTCACGCAAGCAACCCAACAAGAAAATGATACTGCCTCGCACCAAACCAATAGGGACCCAATGCCCTAAATTGTATAGGCAGGCAGTAAGAAACAATCTCAACGACAAATGGCATCAACAGGTCCACCACCCATGGTGCCACAAGGAAACGATAGCATGAGGGGAGCAACCAATTCAACCTAAAAAAAAACAACTCAAGGGAAGATAACTCCACTAGAAGGTCGCAACAATGTGCACCCTGGTGACACAACACCACAATGGAGCATCACCACCCTGAGCAGCCAATGAAAAGCAGAGGAAGGAGATACGTAACAAGTCTGTTCACCAACGAGAGAGAGATAAAACCACAACGCAAGACTGGAACTTCCACAAGAAGCACAACCAACCAAACACTGACTGCACTCACCAGACCACCATCTGTAAGAGCACAGGGAGTGAGAAAACAAGCAAACCACCCAAACCACGAGGACACAAAAAGTCCTACCAGCATAGTCGAGAAACTTGGAAATGAACAACGAGACAAGCTGGACAATGCAGCAGATAGACGCATGGCCAAGGGCACACACCTTGACCAGAAATGCCCAAGCAGACTGTAACGCAAACAGTCCAACTGACAACAACGATAGCTCATCTCTACAGAGAGAGAGAGAGAGAGAGAGCAGCGACAACCAAAACAACACGAAGCAGCCCTATGAAGGACCTCCATAGGAACGATAGAAAGCCATCCTAGGAGAACTTCACCAGAACAAACAACCAACCTAAACGACATACTGCAAACCACAAGGGCAACACAACGATGGCCCGAAATGAACACAGAGCACTCCTGGAAGAACCTCTTCCAAAAATGACAAAGGGCGATCCTGAGAAGGACCTTCACGAGAATGCACAACCCAACGACCAAACAATACAGACCTTCAAAGAGACACCGCAACAAGTAGAAGCAACACAAGCCGGTCTGAGAGAAGGTCCACTAGAACCACCAAGGCACAGTTCTGGGAAAACCCGCTAGAACGCACTAGCCAAATCAACAACATACCTCAGACCTGAGTTAGCGCAACAATAGCAGAAACGAGCACGGAACAGTCTGGGAGAAACACTCACCAAGAAAACAACACAAACAGTTCTAGGAAGCCTTACCAGAACACAGGGCAACCAAGCAATGCACCTTAACCAGAGGGCAACGCACCAACAACTAGAAACGAGCACAACACAGCTCTGGGGAAACATCACTTCCACCAGAACCAACAGAGAATAACTCTAGGAGCACCTCACCAGACGTCACAAATAGCCAGCACAAGGCCAATAAACAAGCACAACAAGTGTCGCAGTGCTCACCCAGCAATGCAACACGTCACACAGAACATCTGCTTAGCCCGAGCAACAATGCCGATCGAGCAAAGCATAGCACATAGATAGGAGACCACACACACACCAACGCAGCACACACCCCAACAACAGGGGAACAGCCAACAAGGTAGGGACACCTTCGATCGATTCCACAGACAATAATCCTACACCGGTGAGGGCCACACCACACACAGGCTCTCTTAGCCTCAGCGGCACACATGCACCCAAATGCGCAGAAGATGACCAAGAGCACCGCACCTGGACTTGCCTACAACCATCCCCTGCACAGGGAACACCACTGCCAGCGCACTACCAACGGCACCACCATCGCACGAACACACCGGGTGACCACACTCGCCACGCACACGAACCTTGCAGGAAAGCCGCACAACTGCAAGACAACTGAAAGCACAAGCCTAAACTAGACGGACAATGTCAGCAGCGTACTAGTACCTTTCTCTGGGACAGCTATGTAGACGCGAGATTTGGCCCATCCCCGCGCGGTTCCATGGCCCAATAAGGCCGTTTGACCATTTGTTGACTTGCCTCGGATCCCATGTAGACGGAAGCATCGACTGCCGCTGCACATGTTGGCGGCAATCCCCCTGGACGTTGACTGTAAGGCCACCGAATTGTGCATTAAATTGTTTATTGGCGCATGTTATAGACATTTACACTTATGTGCATGAGTATAATATATGCTATTCTTGTGTGTGTATATTACATTTATATTATGTACATTGTGTATTAAGGGATGTAGTGCATTGGTATGTAATTATTATCGTATAGCATATAAGTATACACCAAATTATTATGTATATGAATTTTATTTAAATGTGCAGCATTATCAAGATGTAGAAGTACATATATACTTATTTAAATCTATGCAAGTTGAATGTAATTATGTTGAGTACATGTATATATAGGTATGTGTTAACTTTGTGCCTGTAATATCTGCATTTTTGCATAAACCATAAGTTACTATGATGTGTTAGTGCAATTATTTTATTGAATATTTAAATTTTGGCTGAAATGCCCAATGGCGGCAGCATCTTGCGTCACTGACTGAATGACCATGGAGATTGGGTCCAGATCGATGGACGTCTACCTCGTTGGCGGCACCCGAAGTGGACGCCTATTGCTCCAGCTGTGTGCGTTTTCAGATCTGAAAACGGTTGCAGTTTGGCCGGGTTCTTGTTTTCGAAACCTTCCCAACAGGAGGATAACCTGCCCTAATGCGTCCCCGACCCCCTTAGGTTCTATAAAAGCACCCCTTTAGGATGGATTAGGTTCTTTTGCTCTTTGTAAAAACCGTAGAAAACCTGTGAGGAAAACCAAAGTTTGGAGGCTTTGATTCGGCGACCTGGTGTTTCTTCTGGCGTTCTACCACTTCGGGGAGGAGGTCTGATCATAGAAGAGGCTTCCGACGGCGGTGTGCAATCTACTTCACACAGAAGCCGGGTCGAGGGGTAATTGAGGGACTTCTTGGCACTGGACAAGGAGAGCTTCTCTCGCAATTTGATCGCATATAGAGTGTTCTTAAAGGCAAGTAGCTTAAGGGTCAACCATAGACTCATATTTTAGGGTTTTATCAATTTTCTGGATTTTTATTCCATGCTTGGATCCCCCAAAATTCTATAATTTTCTATTTCGGTCTGCATTTTGAGCAGGCAGGAGATTGGCGGCCACAGTGTTGCCGCCAAGTTCTTATGTAAACGGCAATTTATCCTGTCGTCTATTGTGTTGGCGGCCAGACCCTGGATGCCAAGTTCCTGGTTTTTTCCAGAACAATCTGTTACTGTATGGAATGTGATTTTTCAGGGAAAATTTGTGCATACATGCATGGTTTAATTTATGTGGTCCTGATGAGATATTGATGAGTTTCAATGATAATTGGGTTATAAAATTTCTATCATGATAAAAGTGCATGATTTGGTATTATGTAAATTCAGAATAATTAGAATTGAGTGGGTTATGTTCACAGAAAATCTCCATGAACCCATACTACTGTATGCATGATACAGAACTATTAGAACTTTCAGATCACTGTTTATCATGTATAAACTGAATTATCTTGTAAATTGCCTGAAGCCTTGTTTATTAGTAAAAATAGTTAGACTACCCAGAAAATTATGAAAAAATCGTGATATGTTTTGTGATACCTCTGTACTTGTGTTAAATTTTCAGCCTGTCGGATTTCTGTAGAATGAATCATCTTGTCAAATTTTATAATCTATGCTAATTATTAAAAATGGTTTTACTGTTATGAAAATTTTGAAAAATTACAGACATGTTCTCTGTGTATATATGAAACTGTAGTTAAAATTTTATATGATCTGATTACTGGTGCAATGTTAAAAATTTCTGAAGCTTTGTACAATGTTGTATTAAATCCTAATTATGTTAGAATGTGATTAGAATTATGATTTAACTACTATTAAATGATTGTTTATACGGTATTGAGAGTCTAAATGTGATAAGTTATGTTTCATAACGCATGTCTATGTATGTGGTTGGAAAGTGAAAGAATAAATACAAGTGTGGGTTAAAATGTGAATTGGGATAAGATAAATAAATGTGCCCATAAGACACTGCCACCCTAGATTGCTTGGAGCTGTACTGTAGTAGTGCCCCTA
Organism: Colocasia esculenta; assembly: GCA_014218235.1. NCBI lineage: Eukaryota > Viridiplantae > Streptophyta > Magnoliopsida > Alismatales > Araceae > Colocasia > Colocasia esculenta. Next base: position 23,785 of record JACBKR010003195.1, read on the forward strand.
CGGGAAAGCTCAAATGGTTAAAACGTGATACCCTAGCAAGGGTCTTGAAAAATCCTGGAGGTGGACAGGTTCCACTGGTAATGGTAGAGAGTGCTTCCCTCGGTTCTACAGTGACCAAGACTTGATCACGATTTCCTAAGTGATTAAGTAAATGTGAGTGTATGTGTAGTGACATGATCTGTCTAGTGGTGGTTTGGGTTGTGTCTTGGCAACGTGTAAACATGAACATGTGTATAAAGTGTAAAGTGACCGGAATTCGTGGCACAAGGTATGTGCAAATGATATGTGAACGTGGCGCAAGATGTGTGCAGTATGACATGATAAGTGATACGTGAATGTGCAAAGTAAAAACATGAGTAAGTGTATGTGGAAGCCAAGGATAAGTATATGTGTAAATGTTCATAAGAAAATAGTACAAGTGTAAATGTTAATATTGTTTAATTGGCATCCTATCTAGTACATGTATAAATGTGTGTTATAATCCATGAAATAAATCATTCTTGTGTGCATGTGGAACATGGTTCTTAACAAATGATAAAAATGATGATATGTTTAATACCAAGTAAAGGTGTATTTCCATATCCATGAATTATAACTACTTGTTGTACATGTATAGTATTTTGTTGAGTGGGCTAATGTGATCTATATGTGAGTGTGATGAATTTTCTAAAAAAAAACAGCAAGCTAAATGTAGAGAAAAATGTTATATTTGCATGTGGAATGCATTAGAAATCATGCTAGGAGTGTTGCTTACCTGGTCCTTGTTTCCTGATTAAATGTGTAGAATTGCACATGATAGAATAAAGTATGAGAGCATGTGATTGTATGTGAAATCATGTTAATGATACCATGCTTAGCATCTATGTTTAGAAATTATTTTAATGTGTAGGTAAATTGTTTAATGCGATTCCATGTTTATCATTTATGTTATAGCATGAGCATGTATGGAATTAAATTGCTGAATTCCAACGAATTAATAGTATTAAATGTTAGAAAGCATGATTTGTAAGTATATGGTTGAAATTTAAGTTACTTGCTGAGTCTATTATGTAGACTCACCCTGCTAAACAATTCAGGAAATTTAAAAGCCGAGGAGCTAGCAAAATCCGAGGAGTTGGAAGAGTAAATTGAAGTTTGTAAATTTAGTTTCATAGTATGAAATGCTGAAATTGTAATTGAACTTTGATTATATGTACTTGGAGTTGGCTATGTGTTTAAGAGAAATTTTGTTTATGTTATTCTTATTGGGCTATATAGACCGTGGTATGTGGATTAAAGTTGACGGAATAAGATTATTTAAATTCCGTTGCATTATTCATTTCTATTCGTGTATATCTCAGCTCACTTATATCTCGTTGGGGTTTTCTCCCCTGTAGCGGCTTGCTCTCATCCAATGCGGCTTGGTGGAAGGGGTCGTTACATCGACTATAGTTGGCGTCTACCTATGTGGACGTCTGCATGGGGTTGGCGGCAGCATCGGTTGACGTCAACCTGGTTTACCTGGTTTGCGCAACTGCCCAAGATTCCAGCCCACTAGTGCCATTCTCTCAGCCATGCAACGCATGTAGCCGTTCCCAACGGGTATATGGGCCACCTTGGCACCCCCTCGACCCAGTCAAAATCCTACTTGGCCCCCTCTCATTGGTTGGAGCCTAAACACATGGATTGCCAAGTGTACAAGTGTGTTTCTTCACACTTGAGCATCCTAGGCACCCTACCTCTGACCTTACAGTGTATATAACTTACCCTCTGGCTTCTAAGTGGGGGGGGAGATGCTAGACGTCCATACAATGCTACTTGGAGAGAAGAGAGAGAAAACCCACTAAAAGCTTCCAACCCTTGTCTCCTCTCTCCCTCTCAACTCTTTGAACGTCTGGAAGGCTTCATCAAATGCTGGAAGAGTCCACTAAGGCGCCATCAACCCAGCAACGAGGATCATCTCTCTCCTCTTTCTCTTTCCCTTCTTTCTTTCTTAGTTCTTGCATGTCATTCACCACACTCACACACACCCTAGGCATGTAGGGCACCTTCCTACACACCTAGAAAGGGGTTTCCCAACCAAAAATGGAGGGAAGAAGGGTGGTCATAGCACTTGGCCACCCCTCTTCTCAAGCTCGTAACCGTACAGGACTCTCCTTTGGGCCTTTTCTCTTTGTTTTGGATGTTCACTACACTTCTTAGAGTCTAATAGAGTTTTTCTCTTGTGGCAGGAACACTTGGACAAGACCGTGGAGTTCCTCTCCTTGGCCGGCTGAAGAGAGGAAAGTTGGAACACCCATCATCGTCCGCTACGCGAGGCAATGTCACCGGCGGTGATCACAACACTCCTTGGGCACAGGTAAGGCCCTGACGATCGCACCTCTTCTGTTCTTTTGCTATTTTCTTTGTTTTTCCTATTGGTCGACGTGGTCAACGAGGAGTCAACAAAGTCAAATAGCTCGCCTTCAACGCCAACGAGGGGGCGGTGACATTCATGAACAACGGAGGATCCACAGTCACCGGGGTGTGGTGAATGGAGCGTCCACAAGCTACAGTTACTAACTCATTACATATCTCAACATACCGACACTCTGATACCAACTGTAACAACGTGACCTCCCGGACGCCACCAGGGACCCTAAAGTTCGTGCCATCACCTACGGATCCGATGACCCGAAAGGGTAGAAGAATAGTCTAGTGAGATATGTATTGAATTTAAATAACTAGAACAAGATATACAATTGTACAACGTTTCCCAAGTAAAAGCACAGGTACAAGAAGAAAGGTGCAGTCCTTAAGGGGCATAACCCAATAACTTGCAAAGCACAACTCTCAACTCACTCACGTACAAGAGCTCACAACACTCGCTCTCACTATGCTAACAGCACATGGCGCCATAGTCGCCTCCGCAACCCGTCTGACATCGAGCTCTCGTGATGATGAACTCCTAGTTAAAGGAAGTAGGGGGAGTGAGCATCGCGAACAAGGATCGGTAGGGATTACCAGTCCCTCACTAGCCAGAGTAACAAGAACTCTGAAAAATACGAAACTGCACTAGAAAGCTGTAAAAGAGGAAACCTGTAGCAGGGTACTACAAAGCAACGAAACAGAACAATGCAATGCCACGACCACCAACGTAGGTCGTGACACACATGACTCCCGCAGAAACCAACAGAGTTAGGCACAACACAGAAACAAACCTCAACTCACCTACCAAGACAGGGGTCTCACAGAAACAACAGAGCAACCATGTAAGAAGGACATCTCATCACAAGAACAACCACCTTAGACGTCTACAAGGTCGAGGGCCCACAAGCAGAACCACCCCAGACCCTGGACACACCGCGAGACCCGGAAAACCGCACACGCCGGTGCCACCATGAACTGGCACTAAGGAACGGGACTACGGAACCGAGAGGACACCGAAGTGGAAACCACCAGAAGTATGGGCCAACAAGGCAAAACCAACAACGCCCATAGAAGCTAGACACGGTCAGGTTACAACTACCGTGCAGACTAGGCAATGAGTCACGCTAGGAAACATTGTACGGAAATGCCATCACAACAACAACAACCAAGCCACTGCCACTGGCAGCTAAGAGGAGGACACACCGTCCACACCCTCTTTTCTCGCTAGCTAGCTCTCGCCTATAACCTCCCGGGAAAGCGAGATAGAGCTGCCACAGTATACACAAATGCATGCAACATCGCAACCTAGCTAAGCTATGGCCCCACGCCTAGCACCACTACGTGGCTCTCGAAACCAACGCAGAAGGGTAGTGAGACAAAGCACTGTCTGGGCCACGTAGAGAAGAGAAAGCCTCAACGACCTCGGCATCTCACCCCAGACAAGAGAGCTCTACAAACGACTCGGTGCTGCTGTCCGAACCTCAATTTACCCTCCGCTCTAGAGTCCACCAACTCGGCTGCCAACTCAAGCACGCTCATAGCCCAGAGCACTCCCCTCAACAGGCTCTCGAGGATGGGGGTCCCAAGAAATCAAGACAACGTTTGAATGGGACAAGCCTCAAGTGCCAAGCCTAGGCGAACAGCCGGGGCAAGCACACAAAAACCATGCTGAAATGCTAGTGTAACTCGTGACAAGCCCAGAAAGCACAAGCCATGCATGGACCATCGAGAGGGCTGTCTGCCAACCAAGTCATGCACAAGCAGGCCAGAACATCAAAACACCACCAATCAGTACGGAAATTGTCGGTTTGCTAATAATCGATAGATGCCAGTCACTCGATTATTAGATAGACGCGACCCTCCTGGCACTGCTGCCAGGACATGGCCACGAAGGTGTCACCTCGGTCATTGAATGCAGTTGTGAGGTAACCTTCCGCATTCCCCACCAGAAGGTCCTAAGGGCAAGCCTGCCTTGGGCCACACCGCGGACACCCCAACTGGGGCCACGGAAAAACCTGAGGCAACACAAGTACTGTCGCATCCCCCATGGCCATCGCGATACCATTGCAACGGGGAGGGGCACCGCGATAGCAACCCTATCGCGAGGGTAAATGGTGTCACGACAGTGATCCTTATCATGACAGGGCAACACTTTGCAACAAGGTCGCGCTCGACCGGGCTGATGCCTCTTCTGGTGTCGCGACGCACACCGTAGTCGCGACACTAGCGAGAGGCAAACCCATAGGATGCTCTATTTCGGGGCCACCTCAACTACAAACACAACACACAGGAGAGTGGAGCATGTAAAAAAGAAAAAAACCCACGAGGGCTCCTAATCCACGCGGATCGAAAGGGTGCAAGCAACCCCTACCTTAACAAGAAACAAACCCATAAGGCCCTTCACATCGGATTGGCCACCTCCTCCTCCATCCATGCAAGCTCCACAAACACGAGGACACAAAATGGCCCTCCTCCTTGCCCGAAACACCACAAAGGGGAGAGAGGGAGGCGGAGCAGCATCGGAGGGGGAGGAGAAGAGAGGGAAGGAGGAAAGAGGGAAGGGGTTTCCGAACATGGCCTTAAGCCTTCGTCACCCAAGTTGCGATGGGGCGATGCATCGCGTTAAGGGCCTAACACGATAGGTCAACGCACCGCGACAAGAACGTGTCCCCTAGGCATGCCGACAACCCGACAAGTCAAACTGACATGCCTGCCACCCTGACAGGCATCAAACGACTAAAGCGACGAAACACTATCGTGACTCGTTGACCGAGCATGACACAAAGACACGAGGGAAAGTTGAGCGCTACAAGAATGTGACACACAAGCTGGTTGCGACAAGGATGACTGTCACGACAGACACCTATGTCGTGACACTAACGTGTTGCCCTGCTCACATGCCTTAGTGGCTAGTCATCCAAGACACCAGATGAAAAGCCTAGAAGTCAGGTATTACAAGGGCTACCAGGTCCTGACCCTGGGGTCCACACCATTCCTTGAGCTGTAGAAAATAAAAGAGAGAAGGAAAGAAAGAAAGAAGAAAAAAAAAAACAAAAGTCTAGGCACAACAGACCTAATCTCTAAAAGGTGTGTTGGGGGAGGAAGTTGAACTCAACTTCCCTTTAAAATCTACATTAGACTTATCCTCCATTTTCTTCTCGTTCTCCTGACAAGGGTGGGTCGTCTTCTGGGCATAGCCTTTGTAGTGCATCGCAAGCTAGGGGGAGCCATCTTCAGGGCGCCACCCTCTTAATGCACACTGACCTTTGAGAGGTCTTTAGTGAAAGAGAATGAATTAATGAGGACCCATAGCCAGTAGTTTGATATTACTTTAGTGCTGCAGTAGCAAATGAGTAAGTACCTTCCATCTTACGCGTCATGTTAGAGAGAGCTAATGTCGGCTTTAGACGTCATCCAAAATCTAAAAAAAATCAAATATTTTCAAAATCTAAAAAAATCAAATATTTTCAAAAATAAAAAAAATCAAATATTTTGAAAATCTACAAAATTATATATTCTCGAAAAAAGTCCAAAATTAAATATTATCAAAAGCCCAAAAAATAAGAAATAGATAGTCCAAAAAAAATCAAGTATTTCAATAGAATTTTGAAAAAAGACAACAAAAAATAAAGAGAGAATCTAATCAGCCACTCTCAGTGTACAGTATATTGGCTCTCAACATTGCTCTCCACATCTCTACATTCATCATTGTGTTTTCCTGAACCTACTTACACCCTCTTCCTAATCTGTCTCTCCTCCTCTGTCCCACTCGTGATCTGATTTAAAGCCATTATCCTAACAAGTCCTTCTTAAGTCCCATTCTTATTCTCTCTTGTCACATGACTCCATGAGAGGACTCTTTATATTTGTGAACTTGGTGTTCTTTTATGTTTGATTGTGATTGAGTTGTATGATTGTTCTTGTTTTAGGCTTAATTTGTTTTGCTTAGTTATTTTTATTTATTTTATTCAAAAAATATATATATATAAGTAAAAATCAAATAAATTAATGGCGAGATCTGTACTTCACAGGTAAGTTCAGGAAAGTTCTCTTCCTTCTTCCTGCATTCACAATATTATATGATACTTACGCTACTATATCATCTCAGGACCGACTGGTTCTCAGTGTGCTCTAGGATTTGAGATCCTCTTCAACAAAAATATGATGATCTATATGCACATTTTAATCTTTAGATAGGTTGTTGGGTTAGATAATTTTTGGGATGATGGATTCAGGTCTACACTGTGGTTGCAAGAAGTTTCTTAACCCATTCTTATTCAGCTTAGCAATATTATCTTAAGGATTTTATATTTATATCCTTTCTTTGCATATTGATTTGATGATTTCTTTTATTTTAGCCCAGGAAACTTACCTTCGCAAGAAGAGCCTGAGTGAGTTGGTCAAAGGTTTGCTTTTGAGGGGCACTAGTGTGAGTAGGGAAAAGGATGAGGTGCGCTCACACCCATAGAGGAAAAGGGGAGAGGGGCACTAACGTGCATGGAAGGATGGGCAGAGTCCGAGGAGATTCAACAGGCCTTGCCACGAAGGGGTTTTCCGTTGGCTAAAGGCCTCCCAGAAGGACTTTGGGGGCGATAGTGGACAATGGAATTTGCTCGCGAGGGAGCATGAGGAATGTGGACTGCCGGGTCTTGAGAAGATTCAATATGGATT
>JACBKR010003196.1:0-30690 GCA_014218235.1 Colocasia esculenta
AAGGAGAGGAAATGGCTGCTCACGGGTCTGCCCTATTTCAACAGGCGCTACAGGTAGCATATCACTTTCCCATTTTGCATCAATACACAGCCAGGCCGATTCCTGATGTGTCTATGTATACTTCGAAGCTTCCTCCGGCTACTGGTAATGTCAATACAAGTGCTGAAGTTAAGTGCTCCCTCTCGTGACATGAAACTGTCTTCACATTCAGTTGTCCATGTGAATGGATTCTCCTTCCTGGTGAGTCTAGTCAATAGCACAGTTATCTTTGAAAAATCTTTAATGATGAAGCGACAATAGTAACTAGCCAGACCCAGAAAGCTTCTAATTTCTGACACAATTGTCGGTCTTTCCCAGTTTTTCACTGCTTCTACTTTAGATGGATCTACAGAGATACCTTCCTTAGATATGATGTGACCAAGGAAAGATACTTCCTCCATCCAGAATTCATATTTTCTAAATTTTGCATAGAGTTGATTATCTCTAAGCACTTGCAGAGCAATTTTCAAGTGCTCTTCATGCTTCCTTAGACTTGGAGTAAATGAGAATATATCAATGAACACCACTACGAAATCTAAGTACGACCTATATATATTGTTCCTAAGTTGTGTAAAGGCCGCTAGAGCATTTGTCAAGCCAATGAATAACCACGAACTCGTAGTGACCGTATCTACTCTGGAATGCTGACTTGTGTATCTTCTTCTTTGATTCTTAGCTGATGATAGCTCGATCTTAGATCGATCTTAGAGAAGTATTGTGCATCGGAATCTGATTAAACAGCTCATAATGCAGGGCAGTAGGTACTTATTCTTTATTGTCAATTGATTTAACTAACGGTAGTCAATGCAGAGTCTCATTGTTCCATCCTCCTTTGTGAAAAATAATACCGGCACGCCCTATAGGGATGTACTGGGCCTGATAAAGCCTTGATCCAACAATTCTTGGATCTGTCTTTTCAACTCTATAGTTTAGTAGGGGACATGTGATATGGTGCTTTGGATACAGGGGTTGCCCCAGGGAGTAATTCCATTGTGAAGCTTACCTCCTGTTCGGGTGGTATTCCAGGTAAGTCTTCTGAAAAGACATTGAGGTAGTCTCTTGAATGTCTTCTAGAGTGGGTTTCTTCTTTTAAGTCGCAATGACTAAGACTAGGAAAGGATCACAAACCTGTTGATCAGCTTGGAAGCTTTAAGGGACGAGATGAGGACTAGGTGTGTGCGATAATGGGTGCTAAGAAATGATAGCTTTGGAAGATTTGGTTTTGCAAAGGTAACCCTCCTATGATGACAATTGACATCGGTGTCATACTTAATCAACCAATCGACACCCAATATAGCGTCATACCCCTTCATATCTAGACAGATGAGTTTGGCAGGGAGATTCTACCCTCCAATCATGGTTTCACATTCAGGCAGGTAGTGTGTAAGCTCAGATTCAGAGCCAAGGGGAGAAGCTACAGTGATTTTAGATTTCATGGCGACTGGTTTAACAGGTAGAGTTGCAGCAAATGAGGTGGAAACAAATGATATAAAGCTCCAATATCAATAAGAGCAAAAGCAGGCTGAGAATGAATAAAAATGATACCTTCCACCATACCCCCTTCCTCAGGTAGGTCAGCTTCTATTACTGCATTAAGGCATCCCTGACGTCGTGGTACATTCTGTGCTTTACCAGGCTAGTCCTTCAGCATAAGGTAGTCGAGTATGTGATGATCACGACCACCACATCTCAAGCAGGCTCTGAGCTTCTTCTAGCACTCCTTAGCTCAGTGTCTAGTCTTGTCATAGAAATGACAGTTCTCAGCTAACTGTCGTCCCTCCACTTTGACTTTATTTTCCATTTCATAATCTTTACCAGCATTTGGCCTTTTGTTGTTGTTGTTGTTGTTATTGTTGCGGAAGATTCCCGTTGTACAAGCCGCTCCTTTCTTTACAAAGACTGGCTTTGTTGTTTCCTTTCCCCTCAAGCCTTCAACTTTGGCCATAGTATCCTCCACTAGTTGGGCTCTCTGGACCATCTCTGCGTACGTGCAGATGTTCTGTGGTCCCAGGTTTTCAATGAACATGGGCTGCAGCCCATCTATAAACTAGTTTGCCTTTAGCCTTTGAATGCCCACCAAATGTGGGGCATACTGTGCTAGACAGGCTAGTAATACCTTCTATCGGTTGGTGCACTGCATCACTTGGAAGATTCTTTCCATCTCCTCAAGCCAGTTTTATGCCTCGTCTGGGTCAGGGGATCTAGAAAAGTGAGGTATTCAAACTCCTGAAGCTGCGATGCAGATCGCTAGCTCCATTCCTAGCTCCAGCTTGATTTCTAGCTTGCACTACGTTCTACAGGGCTTGAGTGAGTCCTGCAACAGTTTCCTGCATGGCTTGCCAATGATTGCGGGCCATTGAAAGGACTTAATGAACATCTTGAGAAAAGGACAGCAACCAATTAATATTTCTAGACATATCATAAAGGTTAACAGATATGGGTACTTAGTTCATTCAATTAATATATTGCCAGTCTCTACCTATTCTCACTAGGCACTATATGTAATTTCCATGACCTAGGTTTCATGGGTATCTCTTAATTCTGAGACATATAAGTCCTAGTTTGTTTCCTAGGATCTGATACCACTAAACTGTCATGTCCCAAAGCATGGTAGTGGAAGAATTATTTGATCGTTGAGACGTAAACAGTCAGCAAATAAGCCTCTAGCTAGCGAGCATTAGATGTGTAACAACACAATCATAATAGAGCCCACATAATGAACATAACTAAGATTTTAGTCAAATTCAATCTCTTTTTTTCATCTCATAATAAAACAATACATAATCTATTTCATATTGAACTACATGACCAAGACTCAAATAAAGGTAAAATTACATGAGATTATACTTCCTCACTACCTACTACATCAATCTAACTCTATAATAAACTTTTTTTTTTCACTTTAGCCGAGTGGCATCCGCCACTGGGTAAACCAGCGCCACCCCGGGATCGAACCGGGGTGGGGCGCTCCCTCCCTTCCCCCATGTCCAACCCGCTATGGCGGGGGACAACTCTTATAATAAACTAGTAGTAGACACTATGGTTGGAACAAGCTTTTCAGTCAACACATTCCCCATGTTTCCTGGCCTTCGTCTTCCACTTCAATGTCACCTATGATGTTAAGAAGTAAGGAATGAGGCAAACTAGCCCAGTAGAATTAGAATTTATATCTCAATGTGAGGGCAATGATATAAGTGATTAACATTTTAGAACTAGGTAGGCTCGATTATCAAGATATTTATGAATGATAAATCTATTTTTAACGCGATACGTGAACAAGATAGATTGAACAATAGTGATTGAACAAGATCTAGAATGATGTAGCACGTAAGAACTAACAGTAGAACAGTATGTACAAGCACACAGGATATCATTTAATTGCAAGAACACAAGATGGCCATATCATGCAAGCAAGCAAGCACGCTCAAGCAAAAACTTTTAACATGTAACAGTAATCATGCACGAGGCCACTAGTGTGCACTAAGGATCTATGCCACCTTGGAATCCACACTAGGACACGTGTATGTGGTTATTGTATCTAGCATTCAACACGCAAGTACTCCTAACGCAGATGCAACGCCAGTAATCATTATACTCCATAGTTAATTGTATATTTACGACTCTCTGTCGTTGGGGCTAGACTAGAGCCCTTGGACACTCGCCGTGCTCGATACACATCTCAAGTAATTTCAAATGTAGATATCCATAGTCAATCATGGCCAATAACAAGAGTTTCAAGAAGTATATATTTCAATATCACGTTCATGATGATTTCAAGAAAGACAAGTCATGTGAACATGATTTCATGATAATAATAGTCGAGATAGAACTTCGGTAACATGACAACGCAATTTACAATTTTGATTAAAAATCTTTACTTAATAGCTTGGTTTCATGATTATAAAATCACACTCACGAGAAAGAGTGAGAAAGTAGTGCACACTATCTCTAGGGACTTCAATGGTACAACTGACTTGGTCTCATGAGGGAATCCACAAAGTACGGAGAATTACAGAGGTCTTAGTGGAAAGGTCCCTAGTCTACTAGAACAGAATGTCCAGTAGAGATTTCCAATCCCCCAGAAAGGGCTGCCTATTGTGCAGAGGTGTATGTAGAACATGCCTCATATCACAATCCACCGGTTAAAACAAGCGGAAGCAAGAAACATACTAACACGATGTAGAACATGCATTTATCACAACATGCTTTTCAGTATTTTAAAATGATATATATTCAATTTAACAAGCTAGATCATCAAGATGATTATAACAATCTCAAGAGGAATAAATCAGGCAATTAAGACAATTAGAATAGGTTTTCAGATTGTTATGACTTTTACATGGATTGATAGGTTTTAGGCCACTGAATAGTCACGAAAAACACTAAGAACTAATGTAAATAGACAGTACTTTAAACATAACACTAATTGGCGGGTGTTTGGACTACTATGTAAATCGCAAGGGTTCAATCATAGCCTATTACCAAGGTTTAAACGACTAACAAAAATCACGATGGGGGTACCTGTTGCGTTTAATACAATCGATGTAACCAATCAATTGCCGGACAGAAAGGCGACGGACAAGCCTGACACGTTCAAGGCAATCAATATAACTAATTGATTGCCGGACAAAAACGTGACGGCTAGGTCAAACATGTTCATGGCAATCAGTAGGGGGTACCGATTGATGACTACTAAAACGCGACGATATCCACAGTCGCGTTCAAGGCAATCATAATAGAATCACGATGGGATGATGCGACGCATTCATGTGACTTTCTCAAATCCAAAACATGCACAAAAACCAAGGGCAGGAAAATATAAACTCACGATGCACTTACGGTCGTGTATTAGACATACACTGAAATCTAAGTGGCACACAGTTTGATGCAATCAGATCATGTCAGAACGTAAGTAAAACGTAACAGTCTATGCTGTCACTTTTCAAGTAATCGCGACGGGTATGTTGCCCAGCTAGCAAGCCCAGAGGGGGGGTGAATGGGATTCTTAAAAATATGAGTACCTTAAACCTGTTCACAAAAAGTTTAACAAAACACACTTCGATGGGGGTTAGTGTTCCTAAAGAAAGATAGTAAACGCAAAGCAAGCACAAACAAACAACACAAGGAATTATCCTGGTTCGGACTCCTCTCCACAGGAGTCCTACGTCCAGTCCCTGAGCAACAACTCAGGTTCCACTAACCAAGGGTACTGTCCCCTTTATGGACACTTACACACCCAGCCGCAGCTGGTCTTCTCTTCACAAACAGAAGAGGAAATTACAACACCCTGGAACCCACCAGGGTCTTCTTCTCTTTCCCGGGCAAGAAGGTAGCCCACTTCTTTTACAGGCTCAGAAGCAACCTCCTGGTACAAACCCCAGTGCGGTTCTACACTCAGCTTCCCAGCTGATCTTCTTTCTACACGAAGGGAACAACATAAGAAAAGTGCTAATGAAACAAGCCCCTAGATCAAGCTTAAACAATGCTGGATCTGAAGCTAAGACTAAGAGTAGAAAGGTCTACAAGACATGAACTCTCTCAGTACTAAAGGCTCTCTCAAGGATCTACACTAAACTCAGGAGCAAGAGCTAGGACAAATGAGAGTGAGAACTATGCTCTTCAGAATGCTCGTAGAGGGCTTGAAAGATTGTCGTAAGCACTGTAATTGTGAGTGTTGTTCTATTCTGATCTGGAGCTTCACTCTTCTATTTATATCTTCAATTTGAAAATTGAACGTTGAGTGTCCGTTGTCTCTAAGCTCTGGTATACGTTAGACTGCATGGTCCTGTAGTCTTTAGCTTTCCATGCACACAACAAGAGAGAGAGGATCTCCTCTGATATCCGTTATATTCCCTATTGTCCAACGTTGTATTGAGGTACATTGTCAGAGACCTGCACACATAAATGGCTAAAACAATAGATAGCTAGGCTGTCTCTTGTTGTCAGTCAATGTTAGATTGATTTTATATCAAAAAGGAAGTTCCATTCTGTTTTCTAAAAAGATGTTTACAGTTAAATATGGAAATAGAAGATATCGTTTGCATGCACAGTGATACGTTCAGTCATAATAAATTCATGGTTGTCCGAAATATATACTGAAGACTTTGACTTTTCAACGAACTCAGAAATGAGTTCAAATATGAAGACGTTTAATTCCATGAAATCGTTACTTGCATGACTTATGAAATCGTTATGCAAATGAGTGATATCCATGTAAATCGTTGTGCACTTATAAGCAAACTGATGCACATACAAATCATTATATAGACAAATCGTTTATGACTCTATAAGCAAATCGTTATGAGCAAGTGTTAGAGATAAATGATGTGAGCAAATCATGTTTGTGTATCGAATCGTTACGGCGACAAGTCGTTATGTAACTAAATGAATCATTACAGTGACAGAGTCGTTGTGTAACTTATCGAATCGTTACAAGGATCAAATCGTTATGAGACTTAACGAGTCGTTGTGAAGCCAAATCGTTGTGAGTGCAAATCGTTGTTCTCACTTAAGAATCGTTGTGAGAGCAATCGTTGGTCTCACTTAAGAAATCGTGTGAGAGCAAATCGTGTGTTTCACTTAAGAAATCGATGCGATAACAAATCGTTGTGAGAGCAAAGTTTTTCACTAAGAAATTGTTGCGATAACCAAATCGTTGTGAGAGCAAATCGTTGTTCTCACTTAAGAATCGTTGTGACAGGCAAATCGTTGCGATCTTCTTAGCGAATCGTTATGAGAGCAAATCGTTATGCTTTCTTAGAGAATCGTTATGAAATCAATGCAATCACTTAGCAAATAGTTATGAGAGGTAAATCGTTGTGATCTCTTACGAATCGTTATGAGAGGCAAACGTTGCGATCTTTACCGAATCGTTATGAGATAGACTGTAATAGAGTAGCCATGACTTATGAAATCGTTATTGAACCAAAATCGATGTGAAGAGGAAATCGTTATGCTTCTAAGGAAATCGTTATAAAGTCATAAAATCGATGTGATATGCAATCGTTATGCTACAGTGAAATCGTCATGGCTTTACTGAAATCGTTATGACACAGAAGAAGTCGATGTGTACTTAAATTGATGCTTTAAATTACATTGCTACAGTGTGAAGGATACTTACTTGTTTAGCTTGTTTTCTCTTGTTTTAATTCCTGTGCTCAAAGCTCATAGAAAATATGTTAGATTAACCTTTCTCAAGTTTTGTTAATCACCAAAAGATATGTAATTAATGAAAATTACATGGGGGTAAATGATCATCAATCTCCCCCTTTTGGTGATGACAAAACTTAACAATAAGCATAGATGTAGTTCAGAATGTTATATTTCTCCCCATTTTTGTCATTTAAGCAAAAGATAAACTGCTGAGACAAAGAAGAAGAGAAAAGAGGAAAAAGAGAGAGCACCATTATATTGGATTAAGCTGAGGGGGTACAGGGAGATAGAAAGTAGGAGTCAAAGAGAGGCATAATGAGAAATATTTCCCAAGCCTTATCTTCTGCTGCTCAAAAATACAACCTGAAAACCCCAGGAGCTAGAGAATAGGAGGGGTCCATGGTGGGAGCCATCCTTTTGTGTGAAGAACCAACTGCTCATCAAGGAAGTCAGCATATCGATCGCTTGGAAGGAAGTTTTTAAAGTGGCTGATCTTCCCAAAACTAGCACATGCAAGAAAATGATCTATAGAGGAGGGTAGAAAATTTGCTTCTGCTTTAGGTCCAGGCGCATGGCTACATAAACCTTGTATCTTTCAACCCAAGTTTGAAAGGGATCATTAACAAGGTGAATGGATTCATGTCTAGAAATGTAGCAGCTGACACTGGAGGTTTACCTTCCCTGGCTTGAGATTTATTTAGATCAGATAGCTGTTGAGCAGACAGGGATAGAATCTGGCCAATCCGTAGGAGAGAGTCTTTCACATTCTGACAAAAGAGGAGCAAGAATCTCTGCACTGACATGACCCAAGTGATACTCTCTGAACAAAAAATCTGTGAAGGCGACTACAGAAACCTTTCTGCACTTGGATTCTTCCCAGGACTCTAGAAAGACGCTAAAAATAATTGAGCCTACAGAGGACTCCATGGACTAGAGAATGAAAAGGGGGAAGAAACACATAATTAGACACTAGAGGGAGGAAAAATCAACTTGAATAGCTTCAGTGTGAGCTGCAGCTGATCCAAGTACTCGAATGGCCTGCTTGAACTGACCCAGCTGGATTTCAGGGAGGTGATTGATATATTGAAATTTTGAACATCTGGTAAGGCCTGAGTATTTTAATTTCCTTCTAAATAAAAGGGGCCCAGGTATCCTGTGAAGGATCTGGAACCACTCAGATAGGTCAAGGAGTGATCCCTGAGAGGAATCTGGCTGATTTGGCAGAAGAAACTTATTGTAGAGAGCTTATGACTCTGAACCCACTGCTCTTCGGTTTTGGCTCGGCCATAGAGAAGATTTTGGATTTTTTGGATTTAGAGAAGGAAGTATAAGGCAAAATGACATTGAGATGGTCAGTAAGGTTGAGATGACGTAGGTTTGATGATGGTAGGCAAAAACAACCTTCGAAGGAATTCTCTGTAGAGTGGTTTATTTTTGTTGTCCACTGTTAGAGAAAACCACAGAGGTGGATAGCAAGGATCAGAGGAAATAGAAGAAGTGGAGGTTGATAACTGTAAAACTTTTCGTGTTAAATTTCATGCATATAGTTGATTTTAGGCATCATTTGTCTGTAAATAACGTGCAGTTTGACTTTAATTTTCATTATATTAGTTTAGATTTTTGAACATATTAGTTGACAATGGGTTAGACTACACATGTTAAATTTCATTAATAAGTCATCTCTACAGATTGACTAATTAGGACACTTTAGGAAATAAAAGATTTTTTTTAATTTTGTCGTAATAACATTTTTGTAAATATATTTAGTAATATTTTAGTAATAAATAAGTATGACTTTGGTAAATAAATAAGAATTTTTTTAATAAATAACCCTTTTACCCTCCCCATCCCACACATTCCATTTAAAAACCCGTTTTCTTTTCTTCCCACCAAAAGCAGCAGAAGCTGCTGGAAGCTGGGGGAAGCGGCGATGGAGGCAGGGCGTGCTGGACGGAGGTGTGTGCTAGTTCGTGTGGATCCCATGCGCAGCGGGAGAGGCGCCATGCGAAGCGGATGCAGCTGGCAGCTGCATGGAACTCCCGTGCAGAGCGGATGCTGTGTGCTTCTAGCGTGCGCAGCAGTTGATGGCGGGGTGTGCAGAGCAGCGGAAGCTGGGAAGCAGCGCGATGGAGGCGGGCGGAGGCCAGCTGGGCCGTGCGCTGCGGGCCTGTGTGCGGGATCTGGAGTGTGTGGATCAGGCGGTCCGTGCGACGCTGGGGATCCGGGCGTGCAGAGCTGGCGATCCTGGTGCAGAGCTGGAGAGGAATCAGGAGGCCCGGGCGGCTATTTAAGGACCCCAAGGTCCTCTGCTTAGGGAGTTGGAGTTTTTAGAGAATTCTAGTTTTCTTTTTTTCTATAAAGCCGGCAGAGCTGTGAGGGTTGGAGGGTTGGCTAGTTCAATTTTAGGAATTTAGCTTAGTTCTGTTCTTCCAGAGTTCAGAGGGTTGGGCTGGTTCAGAATTTTTTTTGGGATTATTTCTTCTGTGCTTCTGGGGGTTTCTTCCGTTCAGATGGTTGCAAGAGATGGCTTTGTAATTTTCCTGGGTTTTATCTTGCTATCTGGGGGATTTGGGCTACTGTTAAGTGATGATCAGTCGTCTGTCCTCATGTAATTTTAATAAATTATATATTATTTTGGTGATTAACAAAACCATGTCAAAAAATTACTACACAATATCCATAAGTCTTGAGCACAGGAAATACTACAGGAAAATCAAGCAAATTTGGTAGGTATTACCTTTCTGAAGCAATATTAGTCATCATGAAAATTCTCTACGTCCTCATCGACTTTCCTTATGCTACACGATTTCAGTAGAACTGTAAAGATCTCATCGTAACGATTGGCTCATCGCACGATTCCTTTAGTCATCGTAACGATTTGCTTTGCGCATCAATTTCTTTAGAACTCATAACGATTTGCTTCGCGCAAAGATTTCTTAAGTATTCATAACGATTCTTCATTGAACACACCGATTGCTTTATGCAACGATTTCTTAAGTGTTCAAACGATTTCTTCATTGAACACAATGATTTGCTTTATGCAACGATTTCTTAAGTGTTCATAACGATTTCTTCATTGAACACAACGATTGCCTATGCAATGATTCTTAAGTGTTCATAACGATTTCTTCATTGAACACAACGATTTGCTTTATGCAACGATTTCTTAAGTGTTCATAACGTTTCTTCATTAAACACAACGATTTCTTAAGTGTCCTAAGGATTTCTTCATTGAACACAACGATTTGCTTTATGCAACGATTTCTTAAGTGTTCATAACGTTTCTTCATTGAACACAACGATTGCTTTATGCAACGATTTCTTAAGTGTTGATAACGATTTCTTCGGTAAACGTAACGATTTGGTTATGTCTTACAACGATTTAGCTGAATTGACTTGATTATAACGATTCCATAAGTCATAAATGTATGACTTCGTATGTACAACGATTTGCTACTGGTCAAAGCATTGAATAGTCAAAGTCGTCACGCATATTCTTCTGACACCTTTGCATTTAATGTAGACTGAACGTATCTCTACATGCATGCATGCAGACGATACGTCCATTATCATGATTACTCTGTAACATCTTTTAGATATAGAAAATGGCATTACTATTTTGGTGAATTCACATCAACGTTTACTGACAACAAGAGACACCTAGCTGTCTACTGTTCTAGCATGTATGTATGCGGGCCCTAAAGACATTCTATCATACAACGTTGGACCATATAGACGCTAGAAGATCGTATCTCTTTGCGTGCACAAATGGGTGAAAGACTGTTGACTGGAAGCTTCCAAGTGTCAAGCAGTTAACGTCTACCAAAGCTAGAGACAACAGATACTTTTCAAATTGAAGTTATAAATACAAGACAACAGTTCCAAAGAATTGAGTAACTGACCAACGAATACTACAAGCAAGTCTTAGCAATTCAAATCTTCTGTGAGAATCCAAGAGCCAAGCATTCATTCCTGATCTATCTCAAGCTCTTTAGCTCTCTGTGCTGCAATAGAAATCTTAAAAGAGAGCCTGTGTATTCTGAGAGAGACCACTGTGTAGATCTCCTTCTCTCAGGGCTATTTTGCTTCAGAGTTGCTTGTTAAAGCTTGATCTAGGGGCTTGATTTCATTGCTCATCTTTCTGTGTTATTCCCTTCTGTGGTGAAGGAAGACCTGGTGGGGTATCTAGGGTGTTGTAGTTCCCTTCGTGTGAAGGAAGACCAGCTGAGCTGGGTGTTGTAATGTCCATAGGGGGACTGTACTCTGGTTAGTAGAATCCTGAGTTGTTGCTCAGGGCTGGACGTAGGACTCCTAAGGAGAGGAGGTCTGAACCAGAATAATCCTTGTGTGGTGTGATTGATTCTTGTGTGACTATTGTTTATACTAACCTTCATTGAAGATCACCTTTGTGTGTAATTTTTAAGTACAGGTACTGACTAAGTAATTTTTAATAAAGACCCATTCACCCCCCCTCTGGCTTGTCAACTGGGCAACAAGTGGTATCAGAGCGAGTCTCTTCGACAAAGAAGAAGATCTAACGATCTGAAGCGTAAAGGATCCATGGCAGCCCAAGGTAACATTGAAGGTCAGTCTGTCAACCGACCCCCTCTCTTCGATGGTGAAGATATGCTTATTGGAAAACTAGGATGGAGTATTCCTGCAAGGTTTCGATTATCAAATCTGGTCCATATAGAAGAAGGCGATCTCCTAGTCACAAATGTGAAGGCTCAGTGGACAGATGGACAGGAAAAAGATTTCCTTGAACTGTAAGGCTAAAAGTATTCTATGTGTGCTCTCAGCAAAAAAGGAGTTCAATAGAGTGTCAGCCTGCAAATCTGCAATGGAAATGGGGGAAAAGCTCAGAATACTATGAAGGCACAGACAAAGTGAAGGAGACAAGAATGACATTCTTGTTACACAATATGAGAGATTTCAGATGCAATCAGGTGAGTCCATAACTCAAATGTTCAATAGATTACTGACATTACAAATGGGTTGGCTGGTCTAGGAAAAACTTATGAGATTGGAGACATGGTAAGGAAAATTCTCAGATCCCTACCATCCTCATGGACCCCAAGGTAACGGCCATTGAGGAAGCCAATGATCTAAAAAGGATGTCCTTGGAAAAACTCGTCGGGTCCCTTATGGCCCATGAAATAAATATGGAAAGATTAGGAGAGTCCCCAAGCAAGAAAAAGCACCCAATGCTTTGAAAGCCGAAGAAGAATCATCAGAAGCAAGCTCAGAAGACAGTGAAGGCATTGAGGATAGTGAAAGTGAAGAAAGAAGCAATGCTATCAAGAAGACTACAACGAATTCTAGCTAGAGAAAAGAAGTTTCAGTCTGGCAGAAGGTTCATCAAGAGAAATAAAGAATTTAGGAAGCCAGAAGGAAAGGATCTGAAGAAAGGAGAACCAATATGCTATGAGTGCAAGAAGCCTGGACATATCAAGGCAGCATGTCCAAAGCTTAAAAATGATGGACACAAGAAAAGGACAACTTCAGACGATTCAAGAAGTACAAGAAAAAGGCATGGAGCCGCTTGGCAAAACAGCAGCGACTCAGACAGTGAGGTCAAGCTCAAGCAGTGATTAAAGAAGAAGCCAACCTGGCATTCATGGAAATACATATGATAAGGTAACATCTGATTCTATTTTGATTCCTGCAATAATCTGATTCGATAATTTAGAGGAAGCATTCAATGAACTATATGATAAATATAGGATGTATCAATTATTGAAAGCTAGTAAGAAAAACATCACTTGCTTAGAAAACACAAACTTAGATCTAAAATCAGAAAATGAACAGCTAGAAAAACAGTTAACTGAACTTAAAAGAAGAAATGAGTTATTATGTGAAGATCTAAAAGATAATAATGAACAAATAATTAAATTGGAAAACAAGCAAGCTCAGATGAACTAAAAACAGAGATAAACTCATTAACAGAAAGAAAATAAAAGTTATCTAGCACATTGGAAAAATTCACAAATGGTAAAAACTCCCTCATATTAAAAGGTGCTAGAAGATCAGGTAAGAAGAAAAATGGATTAGGATTACCCCCCCAGATAATGAGAAACCATAGTTTATCCTAAAATATATCCAACACCAAATTTGTACCTGAACAAAACATTGCATACAAGCAGATTTCAAAATATATAGAAAAGTAACTAAATTATCCTGCTTATAGCTCACGTACTGTAACAAGTTAGGACATATCAAAAAACAGCCCAACAAGACACAAGAAGTGGATAATTAAAAGCGAAATCAATGATACTAACCAATCAGGACCCAAAAGAACTGGGGTACCTAAAGCTTAGTGTTTCATTTCAGGGCGCTTAGAGCATCAAAATGGTACCTGGACAGGGTGCTCAAGGCATATGTCAGGAAACAGGAAAATTTCTCTCACTAAAAGCCGAAAGAAGGAACAGTTACGTATGGAGATAATGGGAAAGGCACAGTTATTGGTACTGGATCAGTTGGCAAGTAAAGGAAAACCCATAATTGAAGATGTTCTTTGTGTAAAGGGTTTAAAGCATAACCTCATAAGCATCAGCCAACTTTGTGACAAGGGTCACCACATAAAGTTTCAAGAATCCAAGTGTATTATCATGAAGGATGGAGCAGTTATTTTTGAAGCAAATAGAGAAAAGAATTTGTATGTTCTATATCTTGAAGAACTGAAGATCAAGATGTCGTTTGGCAGCAAATAGAGATCAAATCAAGAATTATGGCACAGAGATAGGACATTGCAGCTTAGATAGTATGAGGAAATTATTAAGAAAAACTTAGTGAAAAGGTCTACCAAAGGTTAGCACAAAAATGGAAGGTATTTGTAGACCATGTGCAAAAGGAAAGCACACTAAGAGCTCCTTCAAGTCAAAGACCATGGTACCACCTCAAAACCCTTAGAACTCTTCATATGGATTTGTTTGGGCTAATGAGGACACTAGTCTTGGAGGGAAAGAATTTTGGGCTTGTCATAGTTGATGACTTCTCCAGATTACAGGGGTATCATTCTTAGAACATAAAGATGACACATTTGAAAACTTTGTCAGTTTCAGCAAGAAGGTTCAGAAAGACAAGAAATTCAGCATTGTTAGTATTCGATCAGATCATGGAGGTGAATGTCGAATGAAAAATTTGCAAAGTTCTGTGAAAATGAAGGAATTGAGCACAATTTCTCAGCACCAAGAACACCACAGCAAATGGAGTTGCTGAGAGGAAGAACAGAACCTATTGGATATGGCAAGAACAATGTTGTCAGAATTGATTTGCCAAGATATTTCTGGGCTGAAGCAATAAACACAGCAAGCTCATCAACAGAGTAATGATCAGGCCAATCCTAAAGAAGACTGCCTACGAGCTGTACAAGGGAAAAGAAGCCAAAGATCAGTCACTTCAGGACATTTGGGTGTCCTTGCTTCATCCATAACAATGGAAAAAGGGACATTGGTAAGTTAGATGCCAAATCAGATGAAGGGTATCTTCATGGGGTACACTTCTAAACCTAAAGGCTATAGAGTATTTCAAAGCGAACTTTATTAATTGCACAATATGTTCATACCATTTTGATGAAACTAACCTTCCTTGAGAAGGAAGAAGATAGTGACATGATGATGCAGATAAATTGTCTGAAAAATTAAAGGACACATCAATGAAGACAATGATGATCCACCTCTGGAAGACCTGCAACAAAAGGACATTTATCATGAAAATCTTCCAAAGGAGTGGAGATACAAGAAAGATCACCTTCTGAGAACATTATTGGTGATCCTATGTAGGGGTAAGAACAAGAGGTAATGTAATACCTGTGATTACTTAGCATTTGTTTCTCAAATAGAGCTAAGACAGTCAATGAAGCTCTTACTGATGAATCTTGGATAATAGCCATGCAAGATGAACTTAATCAATCCAGAGAAACCAGGTATGGACACTTGTTCCCAGACCATCAGACCATCCAGTTATTGGCACCAAGTGGTTGTTCAGAAATAAATTGGATGAGACTGGTGTGATCCTAAGAAACAAGGCCAAGACTAGTGGCTCAAGGATATTCCAAGAGGAAGGCATAAAATTCGATGAAAACTATGCACCTGTAGCTAGACTTGAGGCTATTCGAATCTTACTTGCATATGCATCAACATTAGATTTAAAATTATTTCAAATGGATGTTAAGTCTACATTTTTAAATGGTTTTATTAAAGAGGAAGTCGGTTGAACAACCCCCGGTTTTGATGACACAGATTTTCCAAATCATGTTTTTAAAACTTCATAAGCATTGTATGGTTTAAAGCAAGCACCTAGAGCCTGGTATTGAAAGGCTTAGTCTTTTTTATTAAATCATGGTTTCACTATGAGGGACAGGTAGATAGCACTCTATGTAAAATCGAAAGTTAAAAGCATATTACTTGTACAGTTATGTAGATGACATTTCTTTAGATCTATGATGAATCCCTTTGCAGTATTTGAAAAGTTGATGCAGGGAGAGTTTGAGATGAGCATGATGGGGGAGCTCAATTTTCCTTGGATTACAAATCAAGCAAGGAAAGATGGCACCACATCTGTCAAGCCAAATACACCAAGGAGCTTCTAAAGAAAATTGGATCGGTACTCCAAGCCACTGTCAACACCTATGAGTACATCAATAAGATGGACAGTGACAGGAATGGTAAAAGATAGATCAAAAGACCTACAGAGGTTATGATAGGGTCTTTGCTTTATTTAACAGCTAGCAGACCTGATATTTTATTAGTGTATGTATGTGTGCTAGGTATCAAGCAGATCCTAGAGAATCTCATTTAATCAGTGTCAAAAGAATTTTTAGATATTTAGCTAGAACTCATGATTTAGGTCTGTGGTATCCGAATCATGTGAAATTAATTGATAGGATACTCTGATGCTGACTACGCTGGATGCAAGGTAGATAGAAAAAGCAGATACCGATTTAGCAGATATTCTCAGAATGAATGAAGTAATTTGGGGCGTGATAATGTGGCCAGACTAAAAGGACGATTGTATGTTCCAGAAGATGCAGAAATTAGACAGAAGGTTTTAGAAGAAGCTCATAGATCAAGATACACCATCCATCCAGGTAGTACTAAAATGTTCAAGATATGAAAAAGCATTTTTGGTGGCCGCATATGAAGAGAGAAATTGTAGAGTTTATAACTAGATGTGCAGTATGTCAGCAGATTAAAGCAGAGCATCAGAAGCCAGGAGGATTATTGCAGCCATTACCCATTCCGCAGTGGAAATGGGATGACATAGCAATGGATTTCATAGTTGGTTTACCCAGTTCATCAGGTCATAATGCAATATGGGTTTTTGTGGATAGATTGACCAAGGTCTGCAGATTATTACCAGTTAGCATGACATGGTCAGTTGATAAATTAGCTAAGTTGTATATAGAAAGGATTATACCTTTGCATGGTATACCAATTACTATAGTTTCAGATCGAGACCCTCGATTTACTTCAGGTTTTTGGAGGAGTTTGCAAAAAGTTGTTAGCACGGAACTCAGGTACAGTTCAGCATATCATCCACAAACAGATGGGCAGACGGAAAGAACAATTCAAACTATTGAAGATATGTTGAGAGCTTGCTGTCTTGTGTGGGGAGGCATCTAGGAGCGTCATTTGGGTTTGGTTGAGTTTGCATACAACAACAGTTACCATTCAAGTATTGGGATGGCACCTTATGAAGCCTTGTATGGTAGACTGTGCAGATCACCATTAAATTGGCATGAAGTAGGAGAGAGGCAGGTTTTGGGCCCAGAATTAGTTCGCCAGTGTGCGGAAACAGTGAGATTTATTCAAGAAAAACTGAAAACAGCCCAGAGTCGCCAGAAGAGTTATGCAGATGTTAGACGCAGACCATTACAATTTGAAGTCGGTGATTATGTGTTTTTAAAGGTGTCTCCTACTAAAGGTGTATTAAGGTTTAGTAAGAAAGGCAAGTTGAGCCCGAGATATGTTGGGCCGTTTCAAATAAAAGAAAGGATGGGCGAAGCAGCTTATAAATTAGATTTGCCAGCAGATTTCACTGATGCTCATGATGTGTTTCATGTTTCAATGTTAAGAAAGTATATTAAAGATCCAACCCAAGTTGTCAGTTATCAAAGAGATGATTTGAAGCCCGAAATGTCAATGCTGGAATATCCAGTGCAAATTTCAGGCCACAGAACTCAAAAGCTCAGAAACAAGGAAATAAGTTGGTAAAGGTTAGATGGGAGAACATGCAAGGTGGTGAAGATACTTGGGAATTAGAGGAAGAAATGAGGAAAATGTATCCATACTGTTTGAGTAAGTTTTATTCTGTTTAGGTGATAGTATATATAAATTGAATTGAAATGTTGATAATTGGCTTCTGTTTTAAATTTCGAGGACGAAATTTCTTTTTAGGTGATAGTAATGTAACGTTCCGACCGTTCGGATCGTCTTTGTGTGGTTGTGGAGGCCAGTGTGTGGCCGATGACGTGTGTGTGGCAGGTGTTTTCCTCAGTTGTAAGAGTTTGCCTTAAAGCGTTCTCTGTTTCTCGGTTGCTAACGCGACGTAGGAGCGTCGCTTTCAGAACGCGACAGCCCATGGCGCCGCGTTCATGGAACCGTCAGTTTAAGTGAACGTTGCATGTCTTTGCATGTGTCGCGTGTGGGTGCATGGACTGACGTCAGCAGGCTTAAGGCGACGCCTAAAGCGTCGCGTTCAGGTCACGACCGGGTAGGGTCGCGTTCTTAACTGCATTGCGTTTTTAAGTAACCCTAGCAGAACAGAGCTGGTGAAAGCTCTGTTCGGCCAGGGAATGTTTGCTGTGGATTTTAGGGCGATTCGACTTGTTAGAGCTTGGTTCGACCAGTTTCCACCGCAAGGACGCTACGTGGAGGGAGGAAACATCGTGCCGACTTCGTTCTTCGCTTCTTCGCGAAGGTAGGGAGATTTCCCGTGGTTCGATCTGTGAATCGTTCGTGTGTGGTGGATAATGTGTTTCCTGCTTTCTAAACCTTAGATAGCATGTGTAGGAACACATTAAAGCATGAAAACGGAATGAAAACCATAGGTTATAAAGAGTTTGGGGTGATCAGGATGATGGATTCCGGAATAGGGTTGCACCTGCTAACGCGGTCTCTCTGGGAGTCGCGATCAGGTCGCGACACCTTGAACCGACGCGATCAGTAGGCGACTCATCGTGTCGCCGCGTTCTGATGGCGACGCGGTACACTGACGCGTTAACAGCCGAAGGTTGTTATCCACGAATGCATGTAAGTGTTAATTATTCGTTTAGCGTGGTTTGTGATATGTGATGATAGTAGGAGGTACATTGGCACTCTCTCTATGCTCGGGAGCGTGTGTTGTGTGGTTTACCTGGTGTTAACTTGGTTTATGTGGAGGTTTCGCGTGGCTTGTGCGTTGTGCACGTGGTTTCTGTGTACGTGGGTGTAGTTTGACGCCTTCCGTGGATACCTCTTCAGTTGGGAGCCCCAGGTTTTGTGTGAGCCAGGCACGTGAGTGCTCGGGGCTTGTCCCGGTACTGGGTACCGATGAGGTCTTGTCGTCTTCCTGAACACCCTCACTCTTGTGCTGAGTAGTACGTCCGGCTGAGGGAAAGACGGCAGTGGGACAGCGACTAGAGAGAGAGTTGTTGTGTTGTCGCTTGTAGCGCGCTCGTAGTTGGGGGAGACGGACACCAGTAGACGTACTGGGCCCCAGCTAGTCCTGTTTCCAGTGCCTCACTTTAGGGAGCTCGGGCCAGAGTCTCTAAAGGTGCCAGGCATGGGCCTGCAGAGGTGTGTGACCTGCAGGTTGTGGTGGTTTAGTTGGACTCCATAGTTCTTTGTACTTGTTTAGTGGAGCGGCAGCAGGACCTTTCGTCCGTGGCTGCGAGACTGAGAGGTAGTTCTGTGTGGTTTGTCCGGGTCAGTAACTGGTGTCGCGAACCAGTTGACGTGGCTCGAGTGTGGCGTTTTTCTACAGTAGCTCGTGCACTTGTTTGGTTTTGCCGTTTACTTATTTACATGATTCCTGTTAAGCGGCAAATGGTAAGTGGTACTTACAGTTTTATATCCTGCTAGATAATATTATAAAATGTTAGCGTAGCATTCCTGCTTTGCTATTTGTGTTAGTTTGCTCGGTTTCTAGGGAGTTTCCCTACTGAGCCAGTGACACTTGAGGCTCACCCCCTACCTCCTACCAGGTGAGGGAGATCAGGAGATTTCACACCCGTCGTCTAGTGGAGGGTCTGCACACCTGCAGTGTAATTTTACTTCCTATTGTTCACCTCGGGGTATGCCCCAGGTTTGTTGTAGTTTTTTACAGTTGTGCTATGGCTATGTATATTTCATGTAAATATTTGTGAGATTGCCAGATCTTATGAATAATTAAGTTGGTTCCTTTATGTTTTTACGGATATGGTTTGATATCCCTTGCGAGGCTTTGGCCGTTCGCGGGAGGCGAACTCGAGTTAGGCACGTTATTAGGTTAACGGGTCTGAACGGCGAGGACCGTCACAGTTGGTATCAGAGCAAGTTCCGTAAGAATATAAAGGCATTGGAAATTGCATAGCATGTCTTTACTGTAACCACTGCTGGTAGTGACCCTGGTTTTGTATTGATTTCTTGTGTATTGTATTGTTGGAATAATGTTTGTAAAGGAATAGTAATGGCCGAAAGGAGAGATGTGGGAGGTGGTGGAGAAGGGTCAGGAGAGGATCCTACGTAGAGGATGATAGAAAGAATCTGGGAGAGTTGACAAGATTCGGGTAAGACTGGATCAGCAACCACCGGTACAGCCAGCGATAGCAGTACCACCATTTCCAGAGGAGGCAATACCAGTAGCTCCAGCTCCACCTCCACCCGGAGTAGAGGTACCTCCTGTAGTACCTGTACAACCGGTAGTTCCAGTGAGATCAGCTACTGGAGAGGAGACTACGGTACTTGTGGAGCGATTTTTGAGATTGCAGCCCCCTACATACTCAGGAGGCCCCAACCCCGATACAGCGGAACATTGGATACATGAGAATGAGAGGGTATTTGCAATAATGAGGTGTCCCCAGGAAGATAGAGTGCTTCTTGCGGCATACCAGTTACGACGGTTTGCACAGGAATGGTGGCGGCTAAAGATGCAGACAGTCTTTATGGGCAGGACGGAGGACTATTCCATGGTCGGAATTCTTGTCAGTCTTAATGATTCCTTCTTCCCAATACAGATTCAGCAGATGAAGAGAGACAATTTAGGACACTTCAGCAAGGGAACCTCAGTGCTTGAATATCAGATGAGATTTATAGCCTTGAGTAGGTATGCCCCATATGTAGTGACGGATAACACTATGATCGTGGAATACTTTATTCGAGGCCTGAGGCCTGAATTGCAAGATGCAGTGATCCCATTGATGTGTAGAACTGTGGAAGAGGCAGCTCAGCGAGCAGCAATACTTGAGAGGACTGTTCGGGCCAGACAGGGGCAGTCTCAAATGGGTGGTTTAGGCTCAGGTAGTTTTCGGCATCCATAACTGTCAGGAGGAATTAGTAAGGGGAAAGCACCTTCCAGAGCTTCTTCATCATCTGGAATAGGAAAATGGGGCAAGCAGATCAAGAAATTCTTTCAAGGAGGCCGTGGTAGAGGCAGGCAACAGGGTTTCAGCAGGGAGATTTTCAGCAGGGCCGTGGTTACAGGCCACCAGTTCCAGAGGAATCTCAGCAGAGTACGGCAGGGCAGCCACGGTACCTCCAGCTTTCAGATGTTATAATTGTGGGCAGCCAGGACATTTAGCAAGGAATTGTCCGTATCCCCGAGAGCAGACTTATGGTAGAGGGACCCAACCGCAGCAGCACCAGCCCTTTCAGCAGTCAGTAGAGCAGGGCAGAAGTACACCATACAAAGAGGAGGATGGGGTCGAGTGATGGCTGTTACCAGAGCTCAGGCGGAAGCATCCAATCTTATTGAAGGTATTCTACCTTTCTTTGATTTTACTGCTAGAGTATTAATTGATCCGGGTGCTTCCCATTCATTTATTTCCGAAGATTTTCTGGATAGCATGGTACTTCCTTTAGAAGAGAAATTTTGTGAGTTGGTAGTGGAAATTCCTTCAGGAGGGTATTTGTTGACTTCCTGCTTTTTAGAAGATGTTCCGATAGTGATTCATGGGAATCAGATGCCGGCAAGATTGTATGCTTTAACATTGAAAGAATATGATGTGATTCTGGGGATGGATTGGTTAGAGGCCTACGGGGGGCATTGTTGATTGTAGAAAGAAGAGAGTCAGATTTTGCAAACCGGTGGTGAAATGTTTGAATTTCAAGGTATGCCTTTTACACTCCCAAGTTTATTATTTTGCACTTAGAGCTAGAAAGTTAATTAATGCGAGATGTGTAGCGTACCTTGCTTCTGTTAGTCTAGTTGAATCTAGTAAGTCTGTAGATTCAGTGCCTGTGGTTAGAGAATTTGCAGATGTGTTCCCAGATGAGTTGCCAGGATTAGCTCCGCGCAGAGAGGTAGATTTCACAGTTGAATTGCAACCAGACAGTTTACCTATCTCTAAAGCACCATATAGAATGGCTCCAGCAGAATTGAAAGAGTTGAAAAAGCAATTGCAAGAATTATTAGAAAAAGGTTTTATTAGACCTAGTCAGTCACCATGGGGAGCGCCAGTGTTATTTGTCAGAAAGAAAGATGGCAGTTTAAGAATGTGTATAGATTACAGGCAGCTGAATAAAGTTACAATAAGAATAAGTATCCACTTCCTCGGATTGATGATTTATTTGATCAACTGCAGTCAGCAAAGTATTTTCCAAGATAGATTTGAGATCAGGATATCATCAGTTGCGGATTAGAGAAGAAGATATTGAGAAGTCAGCCTTCGGACCAGATATGGGCATTATGAGTTTGTTGTGATGCCTTTCGGGGACAAATGCACCTGCGCATTTATGAATTTAATGAACAGAATATTTCATCAGTACTTAGATCAGTTTATAGTGGTCTTTATTGATGACATATTGGTTTATTCAGCATCAGAAGAAGAACATGCAGATCATTTGCGGATTACTTTGCAAATATTGAGAGATCATCAGCTATTTGCTAAGTTTAGTAAATGTGAATTCTGGTTAAAGGAGATTCAATTTTGGGTCATGTGATATCAGGTGAAGGTATTGCAGTGGATCCAGCCAAAGTTGAGGCAGTATGATAAAAGTGGGAAGAGCCGAGGACTGTGTTTGAGATTAGAAGTTTTCTGGGTTTGGCAGGTTATTACAGAAGATTTATCAAGATTTCTCCAAGATAGAAGCACCAATGACAAGGTTAACAAGAAAGGGTGTTCCTTTTGTGTGGTCTTCGAAGTGCAGGCGCAGTTTTGCAGAGTTGAAGAAGAGGTTGACTTCAACACCAGTTTTAGAGATTCCGTCGAGTAGTGGCGGATTTGTTTGTTCACAGATGCATCCAAGAGAGGTTTGGGTGCAGTTTTAATGCAGCATAGTAAGGTGGTAGCCTATGCCTCCAGGCAATTAAAGAAGCATGAGGAGAACTACCCAACTCATGATTTAGAGTTGCAGCAGTTGTCTTTGCATTGAAAATTTGGCGGCATTATTTGTATGGTGAAAGATTTGAGATTTTTACTGATCATAAGCGCTTGAAATATATTTTCACTCAGAAATATTTAAATTTAGGCAGCGCCGATGGATGGAGTATTTAAAGGATTATGACTTTAATTTGGCATATCATCCAGGTAGAGCAAATGTGGTAGCGGATGCATTGAGCAGAAAAGTGGTTATGAATCAACTTATGATCAGAGAATGGAAACTCTATGAGGATGTGGCAGAGAATTCCTTATATGTGCCAAGCAGTCAACGTAGAGCAATATTGACAACTAATGCAATAGAGCCTTCTCTTTACTGGCAGATAGCAGAGGCACAGAAAGCAGATACCGATTTAGCAGATATTCTCAGAATGAATGAAGTAAATTTGGGGCATGATAATGTGGCCAGACTAAAAGGACGATTGTATGTCAGAAGATGCAGAAATTAGACAGAAGGTTTTGGAAGAAGCTCATAGATCAAGATACACCATCCATCCAGGTAGCACTAAAATGTATCAAGATAAAAAAAGTATTTTTGGTGGCCGCATATGAAGAGAGAAATTGCAGAGTTTATAACTAGATGTGTAGTATGTCAGCAGATTAAAGCAGAGCATCAGAAGCCAGGAGGATTATTGCAGCCATTACCCATTCCGCAGTGGAAGTGGGATGACATAGCAATGGATTTCATAGTTGGTTACCAGTTCATCAGGTCATAATGCAATATGGGTTTTGTGGATAGATTGACCAAGGTTGCAGATTATTACCAGTTAGCATGACATGGTCAGTTGATAAATTAGCTAAGCTGTATGTAGAAAGGATTATACCTTTGCATGGTATACCAATCACTATAGTTCAGATCGAGACCCTCGATTTACTTCAGGTTTTGGAGGAGTTTGCAAAAAGTTGTTGGCACAAACTCAGGTATAGTTCAGCATATCATCCATAAACAGATGGGCAGACGGAAAGAACAATTCAAACTATTGAAGATATGTTGAGAGCTTGCTGTCTTGTGTGGGGAGGCATCTGGGAGCGTCATTTGGGTTGGTTGAGTTTGCATATAACAACAGCTACCATTCAAGTATTGAAATGGCACCTTATGAAGCCTTGTATGGTAGACCGTGCAGATCACCGTTAAATGGCATGAAGTAGGAGAGAGGCAGGTTTTGGCCCAGAATTAGTTCGCAGTGTGAGAAACAGTGAGATTTATTAAAGAAAAATTGAAAACAGCCCAAGAGTCGCCAGAAGAGTTATGCAGATGTTAGACGCAGACCATTACATTTGAAGTCGGTGATTATGTTTTTAAAGGTGTCTCCTACTAAAGGTGTATTAAGGTTTAGTAAGAAAGGCAAGTTGAGCCCGAGATATGTTGGGCCGTTTCAAATAAAAGAAAGGATGGGCGAAGCAGCTTATAAATTGGATTTGCCAGCAGATTTCACTGATGCTCATGATGTGTTTCATGTTTCAATGTTAAGAAAGTATATTAAAGATCCAACCCAAGTTGTCAGTTATCAAAGAGATGATTTGAAGCCCGACATGTCAATGCCTGAATATCCAGTGCAAATTTCAGGCCACAGAACTCAAAAGCTCAGAAACAAGGAAATTGAGTTGGTAAAGGTTAGATGGGAGAACAGGCAAGGTGGTGAAGATACTTGGGAATTAGAGGAAGAAATGAGGAAAATGTATCCATACTTGTTTGAGTAAGTTTTATTCTTTTAGGTGATAGTATTATATAAATTGAATTGAAATGTTGATAATTGGCTTCTGTTTTAAATTTCGAGGACGAAATTTCTTTTTAGGTGATAGTAATGTAACGTTCCGACCGTTCGGATCATCTTGTGTGGTTGTGGAGGCCAGTGTGTGGCCGATGACGTGTGTGTGGCAGTGTGTTTTCCTCAATTGTAAGATTTTGCCTAAAGCGTTCTGTTTCTCGGTTGCTAACGCGACAGTTAGGAGCGTCGCGTTCAGAACGCGACAGCTCATGGCGCCGCGTTCATGGAACCGTCAGTTTAAGTGAACGTTTGCATGTCTGCCACGTGTCGCGTGCTGGGCGCATGGACTGACGTCAGCAGGCTTAAGGCGACAGCCTAAAGCGTCGCGTTCAGGTCGCGACCGGGTAGGGTGTCGCGTTCTTAACTGCATTACGTTTTTAAGTAACCCTAGCAGAACAGAGCTGGTGAAAGCTCTGTTCGGCCAGGGATGTTTGCTGTGGATTCGGGCGATTCGACTTGTTAGAGCTTGGTTCGACGAGTTTCTACCGCAAGGACGCTACGTGGAGCGGAGGAAACATCGTGCGACTTCGTTCTTCGCGTTCTTCGCGAAGGTAGGGAGATTTCCCGTGGTTCGATCCTTGAATCATTCGTGTGTGGTGGATAATGTGTTTCCTGCTTTCTAAACCTTAGATAGCATGTGTAGGAACACATTAAAGCATGAAAACAGAATGAAAACCATAGGTTATAAAGAGTTTGGGGTGATCACGATGATGGATTCCGGAATAGGGTTCGCACCTGCTAACGGTCTCTCTGGGAGTCGCGATCAGGTCGCGACACTTGAACCGACGCAATCAGTAGGCAACTCATCGTGCCGCCACGTTCTGATGGCGACGCGGTACACTGACACGTTAACAGCCGAAGGTTGTTATCCACGAATGCATGTAAGTGTTTAATTATTCGTTTAGCGTGGTTTGTGATATGTGATGATAGTAGGAGGTGCATTGGCACTCTCTCTACGCTCGGGGAGCGTGTGGTGTGTGGTTTACTTGGTGTTAACGTGGTTTACGTGGAGGTTTCGCGTGGCTTGTGCGTTGTGCACGTGGTTTCTGTGTACGTGGCGTGTAGTTTGACGCCTTCCGTGGATACCTCTTCAGTTGGGAGCCCCAGGTTTTGTGTGAGCCAGGCACGTGAGTGCTCGGGGCTTGTCCCGGTACTGGGTACCGATGAGGTCTTGTCGTCTTCCTGGACACCCTCACTCTTGTGCTGAGTAGTACGTCCGGCTGAGGGAAAGACGACAATGGGACAGCGACTAGAGAGAGAGTTGTTGTGTTGTCGCTTGTAGCGCACTCGTAGTTGGGAGAGACGGACACCAGTAGACGTACTGGGCCCCAGCTAGTCCTATTTTCCAGTGCCTCACTTTAGGGAGCTCGGGCCAGAGTCTCTAAAGGTGCCAGACATGGGCCTGCAAGGTGTGTGACCTGCAGGTTGTGGTGGTTTAGTTGGACTCCACAAATCTTTGTACTTGTTTAGTGGAGCGGCAGCTGGACCTTTCGTCCGTAGCTTCGAGACTGAGAGGTAGTCCTATGTGGTTTGTCCGGGTCAGTAACTGGTGTCGCGAACCAGTTGACGTGGCTCGAGTGTGGCATTTTTCTATAGTAGCTCGTGCACTTGTTTGGTTTTGTCGTTTACTTATTTACATTGATTCATGTTAAGCGGCAAATGGTAAGTGGTACTTACAGTTTTATATCCTGCTAGATAATATTATAAAATGTTAGCGTAGCAGTTCCTGCTTTGTTATTTATGTTAGTTTGCTCGGTTTCTAGAGAGTTTCCCTACTGAGCCAGTGACACGTGAGGCTCACCCCCTACCTCCTACCAGGTGTGGGAGATCAGGAGATTTCACACCCGTCGTCCAGTGGAGGGTCTGCACCACCAGCAATGTAATTTTACTTTCCTATTGTTCACCTCGGGGTATGCCCCAGGTTTTGTTGTAGTTTGGTTACAGTTGTGCTATGGCTATGTATATTCATGTAAATATGTGAGATTGCCAGATCTTATGAATTAAGTTGGTTCCTTTATGTTTTTACGGATATGTGGTTTGATATCCCTTGCGAGGCTTTGGCCCGTTCGCGGGAGGCGAACTCGAGTTAGGCACGTTATTAGGTTAACGGGTCTGAACGGCGAGGACCGTCACAACAAGTGCTATAAATCTCACCAAAAACCCAGTACAACATTCAAGGACCAAGCACATTGAGGTTAGATACCATTTCATTCGAGATCATGTAGCTAATGGTAATTTAGAATATCTTTTATTGATACAAATGGTCAGTTAGCAGATATCTTCACTAAAGCCTTACCCGAAGAGAGATTCACGTCTCTTAGAAGGGAATAGGCATGTGTAATTTGTGAAAGATCTCTGTTATACTGATATATAAATTTTCAGAATTTAAGGTATCTTCTCTCCATGGAGTTAAGCAAAAGATATACTCAATTATCCTATTTTGACGGTCACTCTGGAAAAGTCCTTTTGAAAAGTCAAACTTGTTTGTCGTTTCCTCCCGCCTTTTGGCACTTCACTTTTGATAAGTATTCATTATTTACTCCAAAATCGATGTGGGAACGATTCATCTCTTACCTTATATTTTCCTCTTTCGCTTGGTTGCCTGAGCCGATGCCCTAACGATTCCGACATGACTTCTGAAAATTCGAAGCCTCTCACTTCTTCCGCGAAGAATTTTTGAGGGATTCATCCTTAAACCATCTCCTGTGTGGGTTTTCAATATATCATGTTTTTGATGATCACATTAATATCCTTGAACATTGATTTAATGCAAAATTGATGTGCTAACTAACATGAAAACACCATGAAAGTGATTGTGTTAATATTGCTAAATCATACAATGTATATCACTAACAATGTATTTGCATGTAGGTGCACAAGCATGAAAGATGGAGCATTGAAGAGATGAGCAAATAGCACAAGAAATTGTCAAAGAAGTGTATCTGTCGACAGGACCAGGGCATGTGTCGACAGATACACACAGTGAACCCAAGACAGAGTTCAGTTTTTGCATCTCTGTGTGCACTGTCGACAGATGCAAATTTCCTGTCGACAGATACACACAGACAACCCAAGACAGACCTCAGGTTTTGTATCCCTGAGTGCATCTGTCGACAGATGCAAATTACCTGTCGACAGATACACTCAGAAATTCAGATTTCTGAAACCCAGTTCTCAGCCTGAGTGCATCTGTCGACAGATGCAAGTGCACCTGTCGACAGACGACGGAAACATGAGTTTTAGAGATTCCAACTCCGGCCCCATTTGGGTGTTTCCTTCCTCCACGACCCCCACCTTTACCTAACACTATATAAGCATCCTTTTGGAGCCAAATTCGCAGAGAGCAGCCTCCCAACCAAGAGCCTCCAAGGGACCAAGAGGAAAAGCCCCAATTTGCTGCTCTGCTTCAATCTTCCGCCCAGATCGTCGTGGAATCACCATCCATGCGGAGTTGAAGCCGGATCGTCGTCAATTCAACCTTCTACATCGATCAGTCTACATCCAATCGAAGTTTGAAGAGCGTCTGGACGATCCACGAGAAGAATTCCAACTGGATTTGTTCCCCAACTCTAAATTCTTCTCCATTTCACATTTCCATTCCATTGTGTGTGTGTGTGGTTTGTTTCAAGCATCCCTTGTGCTTGATCCACGAAATTGTGGTTGTTCTGATCGTGGTTCATCAGACAACGTGTGTGTGTTTGAGTTGTTGTGTTGAACTCGCTCATAAGCAGTGGTTTCTGCGTGTGTGTGTGGACGGTGGATGTAGGATACACGAGTTGTGTACTCCGAACCACCTTAAATCATCGTGTCCTGTGGTTTGTTCGCGTTTTGCGATAGATGATTGGTAGGCACGTTGTTCATACGCACGTTTGATACCCTGTTTCATTTATATCAACTCAAGCCTTCTTATACTCAATCGAATTCTAATCAAGTTTCATTAAGATTGCTGTTGCACCGAAAAGAAAACATCAGTAAATAGAAATTGCCGTAATCTATTCAACCCCCCCCCTTCTAGATTACCATATTGTGTTATTCCGCATAACCCTTCAATTGGTATCAGAGAGGTTTCTCCGATTCAGCTTTTCGTAATTTGATCTAGCGATCAGGAGATTTTCGATCTTATGGATTCTAGCAAAGGGTATATGGCCGAGGGACATTCAGTAACCAGGCCACCCTATTTTGATGGCACTGACTACTCTTATTGGAAAAATCGTATGCAGGTATTTTTGAGAGCTCAAAATTACGAGCTGTGGAAGATAGTCAGCAAGGGACCATATGTGTTGCCCGAGGACGAAGACACCTGGACGAAAGACCAAATAGCTAAAGGAACTCTCAACTGGAGCGCACTAAACATGATGCAATGTGCGGTGCATCCAAGGAGTTTTCAAGAGTCTCCACATGCTCAACAGCAAAAGAGATGTGGACAAACTTGAACTCATTACGAAGGTACGTCCGAGGTAAGGGAAACTAAAGTTAGCATGTTAGTGTCTGAATATGAAATGTTTAAGATGAAAACTGATGAAAACATATCAGACATGTTTGCAAGATTCATGCTAATAGTTAACGGGCTAAAAGGTCTTAAGAAGGAATACTCTGAAAGTGACTTAGTAAGAAAGATACTTCGATCTCTTACTTCATCTTGGAATACTAAGGCCACTGTCATTGAGGATTCCAAAGACCTTTCCAAAATGAAATTGGATGAACTAATTGGCTCCTTAATGACATATGAAATCAACATCAAAAGAAAAGAATTAGAAGAAAATCCTAGGAAGTCAATTGCTTTAAAAGCATCCAACAAAACATCAACAAGCTCCAAGAAATCCATTCAACAAGATAGTGATGAGCAAGGAACATCTAGTGAGAGTGATAATGATGAAATGGCAATGCTCACTAGACAATTCAAGAAATTTCTGAAGTTCAAAAGGAGAGACACAGGTAACTCCAAACCTTTTCAAAAGAAAATTTTTCACAGAAATATGAGTCCAACAAAAAATCTGATATTGTTTGTTATGAATGCAAGAAACAGGGGCACATGAGAGGAGAATGCCCGGAACTCAAGAAGAAGCTGAAGAAAGAAAAATTCATCTCCAAGAAAGCCAAAGCAATGTTGGCAACCTGGAGTGATGAAGATGAAGATGAAGATGCACAAGAAACATCCGATGATGAAGAAGTAAAATGCTTAATGGCAAGGAGTGATGACTCCACCGAGGTAAATCTCTCTTTGATATTATACTGCAAGTGAATGGGAGGAAGCATACACTACTCTATTTGAAAAATTTTGTGAATATAGATCTGAAAATAAGGCATTGAAAAAGAAATGCAACTCCCTTGTGCATGATAAAAACAATGATGAACGAATTGCATTCCTGACAAAAGAAATAGAAATGATGAAAGTTGATGAAAAGACTCATAATGAAGAGATGGATTGCTTGAAAATGAAACTACAAGAAACACAAAAGAAAGGACTGTTTAAGCCATTCTCTTGAATTCCTTCAAGAAGAACATCTAGAAACAAAGAAAAAGTTGGAACAAACTGAAAAGGAATTGAAAGAGAAATCTGAGGACTTGATGAATTTGTAAAAGGGAAGCAAAATCTAGATGCGGTTTTGGGTGCTAAAATACATGTAACCAAGCATGGGTTAGGATATCAACCTGTCAAACAAAAGAAAATAGGAGAGTCATTGATCACTTCCTTTGTTGATCCTAGCCCAAGCACAAGCAAGCATGTTCCCACAAAGCATAAAACAAGTCAATCTCAAACCAAAGTATTGCAAACCCAAAACAAAGAAAAAGCCACCTGTCGACAGATGGAATGGTGCCTGTCGACAGAAAGAACAACTTCAACCAATAAACAGTCTATCAAGCAACAAAAAATTGAAAAGAAAATTCCTTCATGCAATGTGTGTAAAAAGATTGGTCATGATGAAAAACAATGCTGGAATAATCCAAAGAAACAGAAATTCAAACAAGTTTGGATTCCTAAACATCTACTTTGTTGCATGAATGAAATTTTGGGACCCAAAGTAATTTGGGTACCAAAACCTCTTGTCTGATCCACATATGCAGGAATGCCTAGCAGCCCAACATCATCAAACAAATGGTACTTGGATAGCGGCTGTTCGAGGCACATGACGGGCGACAAAGCTAAATTTTGTTCCTAGTGGAGAAAGACGG